>SNQJ01S0062016.1:46313-60218 GCA_010110895.2 Picea sitchensis | reverse complement strand
GGAAAATTCTTCATAAGCTAAAGCAATGATAAAAATCCTACCTTTCCCTTACCCTACATCATCTTTTCATCACTCCATTTTTATATACCCTCAAAAGCATAAAAAATGGTACTCAAAGGAACCTCCAAGGGAGTTATAAGGAATGGATCAGGTTTTCAAATTCAAACACATTGTTTTTGAGCTGCAAATGCTCCATTTTATGAAGACATAAGTTGCATACACACAAACTGAATTGTTGTTTTCATAAATGAAAGGTTGTTTGCATACACATTGAGGAAGGGGTCATAAGGAGAATGCTTTAAACATAACAAGTGGTTGGTTACTCAAAGGAAACAAATTAAGGGAGTTATAAGTCAAATGAACGTTTTGAAAAATAAAAATAAAAATAATAAACCATTTCTTATGATGATTACAAGGAAAGAGTGGAATTTCATAAAGTTTAATGAAAGAAAAGAAGCACCTTCAACTATGATCGATCAACCTAAAGGCTGTTAAAATGCATTTAAAAAAAAAAAAAAAAACCCCTTGTAAAAGTTTCCCTCACAACGTCGTTTTCTCTCTTCCTAAAAGTGTTATGGCCTAGACTCTTTTCCATATGATGTTGTCTCACCTGGACGCTCCCCAGATTTGAACCGCCGATGCATTTCTGTGTATATTTTACCTCCATACTCCAAACGTATGAATTAAGCTCTGTTTCAAACATGCCAACGCCATTCCAAACCAAGAATCCCTACATTCTAGCAAATTGTTCCCTCCTACACCTTCCTATCCTGAAATCTCTGATAAATAATGAATTGTATGTTGACAATTTCACTGTCAAAATACAACATTCTTGCATGTGGAATAAAACGTGGAAGTTGAAAGGAGATGCATGGAGAGCAAAGACAAGAGAACGTGTTCAAGAAGGAGTCGGCTAGCGAACGGTAAGTTTGAATTCAAATAATTATCAAGGCTAAGTGCAAAATTTGACTTCCTGAGGTACATTTTGAGAACAGAAGCAATTCATTTCTAGCAGAGGTTGATTGTAAGAAGGAAAACTGAGCTGGGTTTCAACAAGAAAGCATAAGAGTTTTTAATTGAATTACTAGGTATGCCCTTGCATCAAAATTTTTATGATTGAGAACAGAGAGCAGTTTAGAAATTTAAAAAAATATATGAGATTTTCTTTGTTTTTGAATAGAAAATTCTTATTGAAAAACATTCACAGAATTGAATTTAAACAGAGTCTGGAAGTTTGAAGAAAAATAAAAATCAAAACAATTGGTCGAAGAATATGTAGGGTTGAACCTTTTGACAAGGATATACCTCCTTTTTGTATAAACAGTGAAATATTTTAGGGTCTTGCTCTTAAAAATTGAAAGAATGGTGTCTAGGTATGAACCAGAGAAGCTTGATACATCAAAAATTCATAAGGATTGTATACAAATTCTTGAGAAAAAACAATGTATATCTTTCTTTGAGAAGTTTGATGGATATTATGAGGATGTTGCCTTAGAATTTGCTCATTCATTTGATGGGGAAAGGGCTATTGTTGGAAACCTTACTATTAGAATCTCTGAAGATATAATTGCACAGGTCACTGGATTACCTCAAACAGGAGAAAGATATTTCAAAACCAAGCAGTTTAAAGATAAATCATGGGCATCTCTTATTTCCAGATCTAGGGTGGCAACAGTCAATTGGAAGAAGGGAATCCCGAGGAGTTGGTTGATTCATCCTTGGGATGAATTAGCCTATCTCATATAGAAGTTTATAACTTGTGAAGGAATATTTAGTATTATCTACCTATATCACATCAAGTTGCTGCAACATTTAAAAGGTGACTGTGAAATTAACATGCCCTACTTTCTACTGCAAAGCCTTTCTAAGATGGCTAAGGATGTCCAAAAACAAGGGAGGAATTTAGAAAAGAGTCTATATCATTGTGGCTTCATTAAAATAATCATCATACATGAGCTACAGAAGTAGAACTTGACTTGGCAACAGTTTATCATTGGAAATGGTTTTGAAACAGTGGAAGAGGAAGAAAAATAGGAACAAATCTTGGTTGTGACTGATGATGAGGAAGAAATACAAAACCCCAAGGCAACAAGCTCAAAACAATCTATGGGGAGGAGAAGAACAAGAAGCATGGTGAAAAGGGAGAAAGAATTTGAGGAAAAAGACAAGATTTTCACCACATATGAAAGGAAATCAAGAAAACGCCAACAAGTTCAAAAATGACAAATACAAGAAAGTGATGATGAACCACAACAAGCACAATATGCACATATTCAGACTCTGGAGGCACAATCATTGGAAAATGATGATTTTGAAGGACAAGAAACTTCCACATATGAGAAAATGAGAAAAGATGTGGAATAATTAATTAAAGATATGAAAGATGAAACTCAATCTCCACAAACAGTAGAACAAATAGAAGAAATGGCTGGTGGGTCCACATCAGAACTTGATAAGAAAAACAAGAAAATAAAGAAAATGAAGAGAAAGATCAAAGAAATTGAAGTCCTGGAAAGGTACATAAAAGCATAGAACGAAATGTTAAGAACTCAAAGCAATAAAACACAGGAAGAGAATGAAACCTTGAAGAAACAGAATAAGAAGCTTCAAAAGAAAAACAAACTAATCTCCAAACAAGCCTATAAATGGTTTCAACAGAAGAAGGCATATAAAGAAAAATATCGAAGAATGAAATCTCTTCATATAGCTTAGGTTAATGTGGAGACATTATTTCAGGCAACATAGGTGGCAGAAGATCATTGACAGAGGTTCAAGAACATTTTGTTTTTTTGCATGAGGACATGCAAAGTCTTCCTCTTGGGGGAGATGTTGAGTACATTTTTATGCTTCCTTTCACTCTATAAACTATACTTGTGCCTCCAAAAACCATCCATTTCACCTTCATATCACTCCATATTTTCCATAAAATAGCTTATGCAAGGTACATTTATCATTCTTTATCTTAAGAATTGAATTTTCGAATTTTTGGCATTAAAATTAAAAATTTATCAGAAATTACAGGATTTGACTAAATCCCATAATTGCTCCTAGGTTCATCTACTTGCAGGACAACTGGGTGAAATATGAGACTTGGGTCATGATCCTTGATGTACAAGGATGGATGATTACCTATCAGCTTCGAGATCTGAGCTTTCCAAGTGTCTAGTCAACGCTGGTCAAACATGGCCACTTCAGCAGAAAATACCCTGTTTTAGCATAAAATCATGGACAATTTTAGATTTTCTTGGGATTTGTTCATATTTTATGGATCTGAAGGGGGTATTTGACCTTCCCAACATATTTTATGGATCTGATCATGATCTTTAGGAGGGTTATTAGCATTATTAGTTTCAAAACTCTTGTATAAATACTCTAAGACATAGACTAGTATGACACCCTTGATGTGAATGAAGAAACTTTGAATTTGCAATCTTGAGATCAGTTTTGCGTTTTGTTCTTGATAATGTCTATGATATGATGATGTGAATGCTACTGGAAGTTCCTTCTTAGCTGAGACGACTCAAGTGTACAAGTGAAGCATTGGAGGGCCCCCTTTGCCAGACTAGTACACTCTTCCTTTATGTTCTTTTCAAGTAATCTTTGATACATGTTTTAGATCATATCTTTCTATAGATGAGTTTTATTCATATCTTTGCTGTAGTTAGATGAATTCCATAGTTAAGTAATATGCTTAATGTTTCAAAGACTTACTCATGTTGTGAATGATTTCTTGAATAAGAATTCAATGTCTGGTTTGCTTTCAAGCATTAGGATGATCATAAATGCTTTTTGAGTTATTTATGCTTTCAGTACTTTTTATTTAACAAGAATTGGTGAAGATTGCTAATGAATGAAAGAAAACAATGAATGCATCTCTTGAATAAGAGTTTTGTCTTTCTAGCATTGATAAGCCTCTGAGCTAGTTTTTGAATGTCTCTTTGAATGTTTACTGTTGATCAAATGCCCTTTAGGAAACAATTGTTGATTACTGTCGTGAGATCTATGAAAAGGACTTCTGAACAAAAGCTTAACATCTCCTCCATATTCATCTCTTAGAATAGGTTTTGTTTTATTCCCATTGAAAGAATAAAAGTTATCTCTAAATCCATATATTTTGGATGTGCCTCTAAGTCTTACAAACACTGGATTGACAATCATTTGCACTCTAATTTACATCAATAGATTGGAGCGTAATAGTATGTTCGATCTATGTGATCGAAGGATTGTAAGTGGTTCTAAGTACTAGAGATCGATCTATGTGATCAGAGAGTTGTAGGTGGTTTGTGCATACTGTGTGAAGCTTGCAAGGCTGAGTGCAAGTGATTGTAAGAGATTGTGAAGAGACTTTGTGCTATAACCTAGGGAAGGAGGATCTAGCGAGGTGCGTAGATCTCCTGTCCTCTACGGAGATGGTTTTGAGACTTTGTGCATGTAAGAAGATTGAAGAAGCTAATAAAGAAGACGAAGAGTTGGTGGACGTATCCCCAGGGTGGGGGTGAACCACATACATGCTGTGTTTCTATGCTTTGTTCGATGTATTGATGTGTTTATGCATTTACTTGGTTAGTGCTTTGATATAGATGAATGATATATAGATCTATTGATACTATGTGCTTAATATTCTGGATGGATGCTAGATATGGCCTATGTGGATATTCTTAGTACTTTAATATAGTAGATCTGGTTGAATAATGCGATGCTCTGCAATTAGGGTTTTATCTGAGAATTAGATACTGGTTTAATAATGATGAACTGTAACTGCTAAGTGCTCTGTTAAGGTGTTATAATCACATATCTGTGTCCCAACTAAGGTTGCAGACATTGGATTCATGTAACCACCCCTTCTTCTACCTCGGGTGAGACTTCATCTACTTCGCAGGTGTTGCCAAAAGGGTCGGTAGTTAGGGTTTTGTTAGTGCGTTGTTATAGCATTGAACCCTGGGTTTGCCCCTGTTCCAACAACTAATTTTGCATGATTGTTTGTAATTATAAAGTTAGAGTTGCACCCTAACTTTCTACAGAAAGCACCAAGTAGTGGCCGAAATGATGTTGTACAAGATGAATAACATGAAGCGGATAATGAAGATCAATTTAATGATCCCATGGAAGTAGATGACAATAATAACATAGTTCAAGACTTATTCGGTCATCTAGATGAGGATCATGGGGACAATAGTGATGGTATTTATGATGAACCTCTTATTGAAAAGGAAAATAAACGAATTTATAAAGGGTCAAGAGAAAATATTCTCTCCACTACATTGCTGCTGGTGAACTTAAAGGTTTTGAATCATTTCTGGAACACTTGTATGACACAGATCCTAAGGTATGTAATATGTTTCATCACATCTAAATAAAGGTTGGATTTTTCCCCTTTTTTTAGTGTTAATTAATGTGTAAAATAAAAAATGAAATATTTACAAATACTATTCTTTACATTAACTAGTTATTTTTTATGTTTTAGATTGTTAGGTGAATTTATGTTACCCTCATAAAATATTTTACCTCACACATATCGAGATTTACATGCCATTATGAAAGACATTGGAATGGAGTATCAAATTATATATGCATGTTCTGATGATCATATTATATATTATGGACAACATGCATCGAAACAAAATGACCGGTATGTGGTATCAATAGATATCGAACCGATAAAGTAACAAAAATGGTGCCTCGAAAGGTTCTCCGGCACTCCCATAATTCCATGTTTGCAATGACTGTTCAAGTGCCAAAGCATATCACAGTTTATGGATTACCATGCACGAAAGAGAATTGAATATGATGTTCTTTGAATTCCTATAGATGGTTATGCATTTAGGGAAATTGCTACAAAATGGCCAGAATTTACTGATGAATCTTGTAATGTTAGGATTTCATTGGAAACTGACGGTATTAATCCATTTGGAAAGATTCATTATGTTTACTCAGTGTGGCTTATTTTTTTTTATCAACAATAACATTCCTCCTTGGATGCCAATAAAGAGGGAGCACATAATGTTGACAATGATTGTTCCAGGTGTTTGTTTACATTAATTTTTCGAATGTAGATTTTTCATTTGTCTTTTTTTTTCATAATATCTTTTATTTATTTATTTACGTATATATACATACCATGGTAGTAATTTCATGTAATTTCAAACAATTAGGTAAGTAACAAGTTAAATATATGAATGTGATTATCGAGCCTCTTATCGATGAGCTACTAAAGTTATGGGAGGCAATCACTATGTATGGCATCTGTAAACCAATTGGGAAGAAGAGATTTCAATGCCGTGGAATACTTTTATGGACAATTCATGATGCCCTGGTACTAACAAATTTTTGTGGTATGTAACGTTCCATATTATATACTTGAATAATATATAATTGATTGAAAATATCATGCATGTTGTTTAAATAATCCATTCGTATATTAATAATTCACATTAATCCATCTGTTGCAGATCTTCAAACAAAGGGTAAATTTTCATGTCCAGTTTATGGTCCTAAGATGAAATTTTGTTGGTCAAAAATTTTAGGAAAGGAGGTTTTTGATGAGTATATAAACTTACTCTCTAAGAACCATAAGTATTGTACTACTGAAAAATATATTTTCAATGGGAAACAAGAAACTGGACTAAAACCAAAAAGAATGGCACCTCGCCTATGGAAGTTGGCATATGACATAATTAATCCTCGAGTTACACATTTTGTTTATGTATCGTAAATGGAATTATGTTTTGAAATTTTATTTTAATTATTCAATTTATTTTACTGCATTTGATAAACAATGTTCTGATTTTTTTTATGCTTCATTAATGTCGTCATTGTGAAGGTAGTAATAATGGGATTCCACGATGAATGAAATCTTATCCCACTCAATTCATGAGGTTTTCTTACTATGAGGAGATAAAAATAGTTCATTTGTTTGATACAATGCATATCGGGAAGAATGTGACAAAAACATTATGGCGAATCATAGATGGCAAGAGGGATAAAGAAAAAAATGTTAAAATTTGTAATGACATTCAGGAAGCCAATCATGCAATGTGAAGTGTGATTCGATCAAATAGAGATGGAGACCAAAATAAACTTCCATGGTTATTAACAGAGAATCACAGTAATGGTGTAAAAGAGGTCATTCAAAGAATTACATTTGTAATAGCCCCTCCGTTATGAAAATGAATAGCGATGTACAATAGGTCAATATATTTTTTTTGGAATTAGAAAATTAAAGACATCGCAACATAATTAATAACATCACAAGTGACACATCATCGTAATCAATAACGACACAAAGAAACAAATTAACATAAATAATAGCAACACATTATCAACACATAAACATAATAGTGACGTAGTTCAACACATCCCAATCAACAAAAGAAAAATATCATAAATGACCAACCATGTCACTGAATAATAAAAGAAATACCCGCCCAACCTATCCTGCATGGTTATGACCTCCAAGACACATAAGCAACGCTCAAGCCCATGATTCATCCAATTGATGTTGACCACTTAAGGTCTCAGGGCTGTCGACTATTTTGAGGAACAAGGAGGTATCTAAGTCCCTTAACCAATCACAACTCATAAATCCAAACTAGATTTATCAGTCATACCTCAACATTATTTCATGGTGCAGGAGAATCTAACTACTCAATCAATCTTCATCAACATCATTTTAATGACACAAGATAATCTATTTAATCAATTAATCATACATAACATTAATTTCATGGCGCGTGGGTAATCTAATTACTTAATTAATCATAAATAAACATTTTTCAAATGGCACAATTATCGCATATGAATTATTTCAACAATAGTCCAACTACAATCATATATCAATTAATTGATGACATTTCTCTCTAGGAACATTCAATCAAAACCCACTATAATTCATAAATCAATTGACAACATTTCTACCTATGTACATTTTACCATAATCCAACTAAATTGCATACATCAATTTTCAAGGTGTACAAATATTACCTACTATATCCATTCTATTTTTCACGCAACACTGAGAACAATTTACCGAAAGGATAATACACAAGAATTCGTAAGCATCAAAAGAGCACCAAAAAGATTCTAGAACCTGCTATAATCTATTATAATTACTGTTAGTAATTGTTAAGGTCAGATCCATCTAGATCAACTCTAATTGTCATGTGTTTTAAGCTTTTGTGAATCAGTGAAATTCAATAGATCAAGTAGGATCCCTAAAAATATGGGATAGAAAGGAACCCAACTTAATTTACACATCCATGATGAACTCATAAGAAGATCAGGATCTACTTAAAACCACATAAAGGTTCAAGTCTAAAATTTTCAATCCCCCTTAAAGACCCCACCTTACCGGACTATACGAAGATTCAATTACTACTCTACTTTTTCCATTAGAATTTTACCAGGGAATCAATATTGCCATTAAAAGTAAGGAATTCATTCCTACTAATTATCCATATAAAACTTTAAAGAACCAGATTATAACATGTACCATATAAGAATATCTTCAACCATTACAAGCCTAAATCAAGGTATGAGGGAGTCGTTCATAAGGAGAAATGTGATAGGAGTGTGAGCTACTTTATATCCCGTCTACCAGGACTTGGGGGAATCAGAACCTACCAAGGATGTACAATATGGTTTCAACTTCCTTTCATCCATTAAGGAATTTAAGCGATTCCTTAAGCAATGTGTGAAGGCTGTAGCCACTCTACATTCTATTTATGATGTTATAGTAGTGTACTCATTTGATTGCGGATAAAAGATGTCAACTCAAACAATTGGACCCAAGCACTAAAAGGATAAAAGTAACTCTTCTTTTCTGGACAGATAACTTAATTGGAAAGGACAACGAAACAATACTAACAAAATGTGCACTCGAGAGGGATGGATAGGGAGTAAAATGTAGGGTCTTTCATAAGGCGTGGAAGCACGCCGGTGTAATCATCAACTTAAGCTTGTACGTTAAAATATGAGATTTTGAGGTGAGGGATCAATTCCAAAGGGACAGTTGAGGATCTTTCGAGGGTTGAAAAGATTAAGGGAAAACGACAGTAAGAGACGAGCTCTTACCTTCATATGAGTTAGAATGGTGACAACATCATGGAAAAAAAGGTTACAATTAATCCCAACTTCCAAGCCCGAATCTCAACATCCAAAACTGCGCAGTGGCGATGCAATTTCTGAAATATTCTATCAATCATTCAAGAGTCAGAAAATGCAGTAAACCATGTCGGTGGAAACACTTTCCTACCTTGCGCATGACATCTGCAGAGAACCTGTCCTCCCAAGCATAGATTGAGACCAGGGCGCAAGGATTCCACCAAAACAAGCGCCCAACCAAGGAGAGCCCATGGGTAGACATTTCCACTGTGCACCGTGGCTACCAGGGAGCATCTGCACACCAAAGGTAAGAGTCTTGCTAAACGGTCGATTGACGACTGGAGAGGTACGCAAACCTCTCTCCCAACTGACTAATTCTTGTCGGTAGTCTCAATTAGGCGTGACCAAATCTCAAGCACAGATTTCAAGAGGCTTAACTACAAGATGAAATTCAGATCGGGAGGTTAGAAAGGGTTGTCTCAGAAGGCAAGGTATAATCCTTAACATGTAACCCTGAAATATCGAGCTCAATAAATTCACGAGGTGACTTGTTTTAAATTCAAAAAGGGGTTGTTTTTCAATCCAATGTTCAAGAGATATTGGATCACAATCAGTACAATTCACAGAAGGATAGAGGATAATCTCTGGTAACCCAAATCTTCATGTAGAGGCTCAAGGAAGAACTCCAACCATGACCCTCTATCACAGTCCATAGTGCCAGCGTCCCAATTCCAGGGCCACATGCCTTGAGGAGGAAGGCCCACAAATTTTAATGCGCACAACAAACATATGCTTGGACTTTTAAAAAACATGTCGTTCAGGTTTACAAGGGTGCATAGCATCTCGATCGAGGTTCCAATGATAGTTGAAGATCAGATATGCTTAAACAATTTCAATTTGAATTAAAATCAAGGGAAAGACATCAGTAACAAGAAAAAAAAGGGGGGTCTATGCCAAATTCAAACCTCCTAGGGATTTCAGAAGGAAAAGTCTCAATGCTAAGATTGGACCATTATTTTTATAGAGGTTTACTCTCATATGGGATTCAAAACAATGGTTGCAAGGATGAACACTTATAAGTGCGTAGTCTATGCTCAACGTGAGNTTGATTAATTAATTGAGAAAAATAATGACAATGAACTTATTATTAATCCACTTCTATATTTTATAAAAACATTGAGAGCTTGTCTATTCAATCTTAAACTCTTCAACACAGTTATGCCAAATAAAAAAAAATCTCGATTATTGTTGGCACAAGGGTAGACTTAGGGTTCGGCTCTAATAACACACCAACAATCCCTAACTACTGGCCCTTTTGGTAGCACCTGCGAAGAAGATGCAGTCTCACCCGAAGTAGAAATAAGGGGTTGCAAGACACATGTGTCTACAACCAGAGGTAATGCAAATTGAGTCCAGGATAATGACATGCAACAATCCAGATATTATTTACCACTCTTAAGCTTACTTCGCAAGTTATATCTCAGATCTAACACAACAATGCAATAACATGATAACATATAGAAAATAACATAGCATCCATCACAAAGAAAAACAAGATGTATGTGGTTCACCCTCTCCCTAGGGATACATCCACAAAACTGTGTTTCTTGATATATTATATGAAAACATACAGTTCTATCTGTGCACTTAGCTGCATATCTCTTTTTCTCTTTCTCCCTTCCCCCCCTGTGCATCCATCTACAGGGCTGATATTCGCACCCAGCTGAAGATCTTACAATGCAGTCTCAATACTGCTCTCAACAACAATAATCAACACACATCAACATTCGAACTAGAACCAACTTAGAACAAACTCTCCCAGGTCTTCTTGACCTTTATTTATACATTACATGACCAAAGTCTAGGTTTCAAAACCCTAGATCCAAAACCCTAGGTCCATTTGACCACGTTTTTAGGGCTTCACCAGCCTGTTCTTCCTACTTTTCTGTGAGGTGATCCAAAGAACTCATTGGTGTCTTCTTCCACTTGCTGATTTGTCCATGACCCATCTTCCTTACTGCTTTATCTTCCTCGATCTTCTCTTCCAACGACTATCTTTTCCTTTCTTTTCTCCTTATTTTCCCACTTCAACCCTTCCTTGGTTTATGTGCCTTCCACGCAGTTTGTACCTCGCCTTTCTTCCATAACCAAGGGACAACATGCCCCCAACACTCACATGTGACATGTCCCGAGTCACTGCAAGAATGAACCTTCTATATTACTTTGACTACAGATTGCACAGAGTAGCCTGTGCTTTTTGCTCTGTCCCTCCCTGTCGTGTGCAGACTGTCTTTTCTATGTCTAGTACCTAGTTTCAACTGCACCTGGTACCTAGACCCTTCTTCCTTTCTTTTACTAAGAGTTGCGAGGAAACTGGTTGTCATAATACAATTTCGACCATATCCCATTTACCAAACCTTCTTTCCATTTCCATTAAGGGTCTTGAACTATTCATCTCCTCCTTCTGTAACATAGGCAACCTCAAATGGCCAAAGCCAATGTGTTCTGAACTTCCTTGGATGTTTTTTTAACATACTGTCATATAACAGTACCAAATATCCTTGCTTAAATTTTTTCCTCTTGATATGTCTTTCATGGTAATCCTTTTCTCGTTCTTTTTGTACCTGCTGATGAAATCCTACAATAAATCTGTCTTCTTCCAGTTCCATCAATTGTGCAATCCTGTCTTGAACAACGTCGGTGTCATTCATACCTGTAAATGTTGCAATTCTTAAACTAGGAACCAAGTATTCTATAGGTATGATTACTTCTAATCCATATACCAACTTAAATGGGGTTTGTGTTGTTAACTTCTTGCAAGTAGTTCGATAAGCCCACAATACTGCTGGAATTCTTAAGTCCCAATCGTCTCTATTGAGACTGCAAATCTTAGTCAGTGCTGTCTCCAAGATCTTATTGAAAGATTCAACTATACCATTCGCCTATGGGTGGTATGGAGTACTCTTCTCATGGTGAACTTCAAATTCTTGAGTCAAGGCTTCAATATTTTTGTTGATGAAATGTGTGCCTTGATTGCTCATGAGGATATTTGGGCAACCAAATCTAGTGATAATATACTTAAAGATGAACTGTGCAATTGTAGCTGCAGTACAATACTTAACTTCTCTTGCCTCTACCCATCTGGTCAAATACTTTGTCGCAGTGATAATGTATCTTGATCCTGTGCGCCTTCCTCATGGGTTAATAGGTCTCACAAATTCGATGGCCCATTTCTCGAATATTTGTAATGTTAATTTTGGTACCAAAGGAATCTCATCCCTTCGAGAAGGCTCTCCTACTCTTTGACACACATCACAGGCTCTGTAGTATTCCTTAGAATCCTTGTGTAAAATAGGCCACCAAAGGCTAGCTCTGAGAATCTTCTACACTATTGCTTTCCCTGCATATTGTCCTCCTGCGATGCCTTCATTAACTTCTGCAAGAATCAATGGTCTTTCTGCTTCCATAAAACATCTCCTCAAAATCTTGTCTAGTCCCATCTTATACAACTATCCAGCTATGAGTTGAAAATATACAGCATGGACTACCAACTGTTTCTTCTGAATGACTGTGTACTCATGAGGTTCCATTCCTGTGGACATGAAATGAACTATCTCGACGAAGTGATCATCGAATTTTATGATGGCCAACAACCGTGCATATGGTAGTGTGACCTCCAAACTGGTAGGTTCCTCTCCATGTTCCAACCTAGATAAGTGATCAGGTCCTTTATTCATTCTTCCTAGATTGACCACAATTTCAAAATCATACTCCTGGAATAACAGTAGCCATATTCATATTCTTCCCCCCAAAACTGACTTGTTGACTAAGTATTTCAATGCAGAGTGATCAGTGAACATATTAAAATGTCCTCCTAGCAAATATTGTCTAAACTTCTGCAGTGAATATACCATAGCCAAGCCTTCTCTCTCAGTCGTAGTATAGTTCCTTTCAGTTGTAGAAAGATTCTTGCTAGCAAAGGCTATGGGGTGGTCAATGTATCCTACACTCGGCTATACCAAGACTTCTCCTAATGCAATGGACGAAGCATCGACATGAACATTGAACTCCTTGATCCATATGGAAAAACCAAGATAGGAGCAGTGCACATTTTCTGTTTTAGTGTGTCGAAGCTCTGCTGACATTCTTCTGTCCATTGGAACTTACTATCTTTCTTTAACAACTTCTCCATAGGTGTTGTTATCTGTGCATAACCCTTAATAAACTTTCTATAGTATCCAGTGTGTCCTAATGCAGTGCACAGTTGTATGACCGAAACAGGGGGAGGTAGATCATTAATGATGGCAATCTTGGAAGGATCCACCAACAACCCCTGCTTACACACAATATGTCCTAGCAGTACTCCAAAAGGTGAAAAGAAAATACACTTTTTCAGATTCAGGGCAATCTGACATTGCCTACACTTATCTAGCATCAATCTCAAACATTCAATAAGACTTTTCAGTAGGATAAAGATAGTCCAATCATCAAAATATGCTTCCAAGAATTTATGTAAAAAGTCTTTAAATGCTTCGACCAAACCTTGGAAAATATGGCTGGTGCATTCTTCAAGCCAAAAGGAATCACAGTATACTGGAACGAACCCCATTCTGTTGCAAATGTGGTTTTATGTCGATATTCCTTAGCAATTCTGATCTGGTGATAACCTGAGGATCCATCTGTGAATGAATAGACCTCCTGTAATGACCCTAGTTGGATAAATGTTTAAGAAATTATAAAGTAAAACTAATTAGGGGATTAATTGTGTTAACAAGGTATTAATTAAACAAAGATGATTTAATGATA
>SNQJ01S0062016.1:0-35968 GCA_010110895.2 Picea sitchensis | reverse complement strand
AACATGTATCAAAGATTACTTGAAAAGAACATAAAGGAAGAGTGTACTAGTTTGGCAAAGGGGGCCCTCCAATGCTTCACTTGTACACTTGAGTTGTCTCAGCTAAGAAGGAGCTTCCAACAACATTCACATCATCATATCATGAACATTATCAAGAACAAAACGCAAAACTGATCTCAAGATTGCAAATTCCAAAGTTTCTTCATTCACATCCCAGGGTGTCATACTAGTCCATGCCTTAGAGTATTTATACAAGAGTTTTGAAACTAATAATGCTAATAAATCTCCTAAAGATCATGATCAGATCCATAATATATGCTAGGAAGGTCGAATACCCCCTTTAGATCCATAAAATATGAACAAATCCCAAGAAAATCTCAAACTGTCCATGATTTTAGGCTAAAATAGGGTATTTTCTACTGAAGTGGCCATGTTTGACCAGCGTTGACCAGACACCTGGAAGGCTCAGATATCGAGGCTGATAGCTAATCATCCATCCTTGTACATCAAGGATCACGACCCAAGTCTTAGATTTCGCCCAGCTGTCTTGCAAGTACACAAACCTAGGAGCAATTACGGGATTTAGTCAAATCCTGTAATTTCTGATAAATTTTCAATTTTAATGCCAAAAATTCGAAAACTCAATTCTTAAACTAAAGAATGATAAATGTACCTTGCATAAGCTATTTTGTGGAAAATATGGAATGAAATGGAGGCAAAATGGATGGTTTTGGAGGCAAAAGTATAGTTTATAGAGTAAAAAGGAAGCACAAAAATGTACTCAACAGAGGATGGGGGCCCCATGGGTAGGTTTATGTAGTAGGTAAATGAATGGAGGAGAATCTACAGATGGAAAAATTGATGATGGATGAGGTGGAGGGATAATGATACTACAGCGGTGTAGTCAATAGAACCGAGATGATATGACCTGAGAGTCCATTGGGAAAGCTAGCAAGATGATGAGAAGAAGTATGGGGTTGATTCTCGGAAGTGCACAAGACTATCGAGACTCCCATCCCTAGGGTGTGGAATCAGCATGAGTGTCAAGTTGCCAAGGGGAACTACGAATGGGACAACTCACGTGGGGGAGAGTGCTACCGAGTGACAGTATCCAAATGCAGTAGAGGCAAAGGAACTGCAGAGCCATATGTAAGTACCCTAAAGGTAAATGTAAGAGGGTATGACTGGGATATGCAATTGATTTATAGAGGGAATAATTACATGCCAGTGTCAAACATATACTTGATGGGCCTGTAAACTTGTAGAACAAGTACTTGCACATAGGAAAACCAAATACCCGACGTGAACAATATCTGATGATAAAGAACATATAACAATTATTTGATAAAATTGAACATGAGCATGCGTACCTGAACATGACGTGAGAAAATGCTACTTTGGGGTCAAGTTCATATGATGGCCTTGGGATTGTGAATGTGTAGATGGCAGGACCAAGATCTTGTAGTTGAGAATGGATCAAAAAACAGAGGCTCTGGGCTCCTGTAACAAAGTATGGAAGTTGGGAAAAAAGGGGCTATATATGGCTGGCGGGCCCACAATGCCACCTCATTTGCACCTATCACTGTAGCTGAATTGACGAGATTGCTCTGAGGAGATTTAGCGATTGTGGGAGCGTGAGGCTACCGATCCGGTAGTGGCAAGAGATAGGTTAGTGGTCCTATCCTCCTGTAGCTTGTGAAATTCTTTGTATGTAGGTAAGGGTTGTACAGAGGGTCGTACAGGTTTTTTCTGGGTACGATCCCACTAGTGCACGGGAAAAGGAGGAATACCCATGCACATGTGCGCGGGTATAATCCCTTTTCCTGCAGACAAAACCACGCATGTGGGCATAGAGGATGGGCAGACAAGCGCACATGAGATGTGCACCTGTCTGATTGACAACTACGCACTTATGCGTGACTGTTTCTCCGACAGTTGTGCATTAGTGCGCAGCTGTGCAAAGAATAGGCCTGCACATGTGCGCACCTGTCTAGGCGAAAGCCGCACACTATGGGCAAGGCTAAGGGGTTGTAATTTTTGATATTTTGATGTTTTTTGATGGATTATGAGGTTGATCAAGTGTTTCTGTGTGGATGCAGGTGATCAACAAACTCCTGTAGCATGATGTCGGTGCACTAGAGAGAGCGTGACTGGATCATCTGCGAGGGGTGGTGAGAGCGCAGTCGGGTGTTCGGAGATACTTTTGAGTTGCTCAAGTTCTTTGACTGCCCTCTGATATGGTCACAGGAGTTCCTGCTTCAATATCTATTTGGGATGTGGAGCACTGATCTGTAGTGCTTCACAGTGAGAGGTGAGCAACTGACATTCTCGGCCATCGAGGATGTGTATTTCCTGACGGAGCTCCCATTTCATGGGATGGCCCTTCCTATTGACCCCCAAATGCTAGGGGAGGATCGAGTAGGTGACTTGGTGTCTCGTCGTTGTACTGGGTCGAACCCTATGTCTGGTTCGGTAATCCGAATTAAGGCTATTGACGACCTCTTGATGGAGTGCATCGTCGCTATGGTGATGAGGATCTACGGATCCTTGGGGACTCAAAGGATCACTAGGGGTCAGTTGAGGATATTGGAGCGGGTCCTGGATGGGGACCTTTTTGCATGGGGTGGGATTCTACACACCAAGATGATGGGACAGGTGAATCGGTGTCGGCGATCCGACTCTGGTGAATTCATGTTCGGGTCCATTATGGTGGCTTGGTTCCTAGAGAGGGTGCCTCTGTTGCACCCGAGTATTCTGCTCGAGCCCACAGGGCGGCGAGAGCCGCGACTTATGTGGTGGGCCCATGTGTTGGCTCGACATGGAGGTGGGGAGGGTGGCCACTACTTTATGACCACAGTGGTGCGAGTGTGGCGACAGATGCCACAGGTGATTATGAGGTATCCATACATGGGTATGGATTACCTCCACGACCCAGACATGATGTTGCCTCTTGGGGAGGACTATGATCATCTTGGTATGTGTTTGTATTATGGTTTTATGTTTTTTTATTTTGATAGATAGCGTTGATGATATATGTATATATGGATGATGACACTATCTCTAGTGTTGTTTTGTATATGTGGGACCCCGAGGCCGAGAGGCGGAGGTGGTCGGGGAGCCGACTCACCGGGATCCAGCTCGACCGACGCTTGCAGAGCCGAGGTCGAGATGACATTGGTGTTGGACCAACGCATGAGCCATAGGGAGATGTTGGGGTGTTGCTAGAGGATCTACGTCGACGATTCAAGCAGGTTCTACAGGGTGTACTAGAGGGCATGTGGGCCCATATATAGGATGAGGAGGTCTTGGAGCAGTGTGTGGGCGTTCTGGTAGAGTGGCGGACCCTAATTCGTCGAGTGACAGTGGCGGGGGAAACAATGACTGGTTGACTGCCTCTTGGACCTGGAGGGCTCCCAGTTGGTGGGGCACCTCGAGCTGATAGAGGACCTAGGGGGGGAGCTCTAGGGGCACTGTGAGTGTCGGTTTTTGTATGTACAGGTTGGGGAGCCCATTTTTTGTATAGGGTAGTTGATACCCATTTTTGTACTCATAGGGGTGGGGGGGATTCATGAAGCTACGAGCAATTTGTCTATGTACCTTTTTGTAAACATTGATGACACTTGATTATATATATATGGATATATTTTGGATCATTCATGTCGTTATGTGTTATGTTTTTTCATGTATGACGTCTTTTCTATGTGTTGTGACAAATGTATGATGCTATGTATAAAATGATGTTTAATGTGATAAATGTCAATCTAATACTAGATTAACCATGTGATATGCTACTTGATTAAATTGTCTTGTAATACGTGTAAATGCGATTGAATCAAAGTTGCGAGATAGGAGTCTAACTTGCAGGTATTTGCGAAAGAGGCAAGGATCGTGAAGATGATATACATTGTTGAGTTGCAGGACGAAAAGTTGTGAATCTAATAGAATGCTAAGGTGATGAATGTGGTGATGACTGGCCTCGGCGAGGAGACCAATGACGGTGTTGTATTCATCTTGGTTTTTGGTGGTCGAACCCAAACACATGCCACTGGAGTGGAGCAGGATATGTGAGGGAGTGTAGAGGGCCCAAGTGGTCGAAGCACGATTTTGGGTCTAGCGGCTGGCACCGTTAGCGTAACCAATGTGGTAGGCTGATGGATGATGCATCTGTCAATAAAATAGGTGATATATCAGACATGAGGAGAGGTGGTGGAAAAGAAGACTAAAAACTCTACAAATGTGTACAAGTAAACACCTAAGGTAGGGGGGCTATGCCTAGGCATAAAACTTCTTTAAGTACAACCCGTTGACGGTTTATTTAAGAGGGAATCCTTCTGGAGAGGCCAATATGTAGGCGCCTTTAGTGAGGAAGTGTTGGATGATGTAGGGTCCATGTTATAATGACTCAAATTTCCCATGGTCGAAAGTATCGTGGGCGATATCGTAGGCTAACATGAGATCACCTTCGTTGAATGAGCGAAGGTTGACATGGTGGTCGAAAGTGGTTTTGGACTATTTTTTAGCTACCTCATTGTTTTGTAATGAAGATCGACAATCTTCATCAAACGACTCTAAGGTCAGTAGGCACTGCTCCATTGGAGCAATGTCAGGTAATAACTCAATGGCAGTGCGTAACGTGGGGATTTCTCACTCGATAGGGAGGGTGGCTTCGATCCCATGGATGAAGTGGAATGGTGTAAAACCGGTGGTAGTTTTGACTGTCGTGCTATAAGCCCATAAATTAGAAAACAAAATATGATGCTAGTTGGTCTTATGTTTGTTGATGATACGTTGTAGCATGGTTTTGAGGACTTTATTGATGGCCTCGACCTGTCAGTTGGACTGAGGGTAGTATGGGGAGGAAAATTCGTAGGAGAAGCCTTACTTTGTGGAGAGTTCCATAAAAATCTTGTTCTCAAAGTGCTTACCATGATTAGACACTAGCTATAGTGAGACTTTGAACCCGGTAATGACATGGTTGAAGAAAAAATGTGTTGTTGTGTCAGAAGTGTTGTTAAATGTGGGAATGGCTTTGACCCATTTGGTAAAGTAATTTACGATCACGACAATGTACTTGTGTCCATTACTAGATGGAGGATGCAAAGTCATGAAGTCTATGCCCCATTTACAGAAGGGGACGACTGTGATGATTGGATGTAGAAGAGTTTGTGGCGCTCGTGCTTTGTTTATGTAAAGCTAGAATTTATTGCATCATTTGACATCGTGGATGCATCCATGAAACAAAGTGGGCCAGAAGTACCATGCTCAAATGATTTTTTGGGCAATGGACATACTCGAGAGGTGAGCACCACAAGCGTTGTTGTGGCAATCATTCAAGACTCTGTTAGCTTCGTCGATGGTAAGACATCGACAAAGAATGGTGTCGACCCATGCGTTGATAGAGAACATCTCCGACGAGGAGGTATCGAGGGCCCTAATGGCGAATGCGTCAATGATCATCTCAAGAGAGATGAGACCCAAAATTATGTGTACAAAGGTAGACAATAAGGTCGTCGTACTAGGTGTCATCGAAGAGGATGAAGAAGAGGTGTTCGTCGGGGAAATCCATATTGATGGGGGAAGCTTTAGCGTCCAAGGGAAAATCCGTAATGAGTTCGGCGAGGTCAAGAGCTTTCTTGCTTTTGGGAGTTGAGAACTCTAGATCGTATTCTTGGAGGATGATGATCCATCGGGAAAATTTTCTATTAATTTGTCGTCGACTAAGCAAGTACTACATGGGGTTGGAATCTGCTACAACCTTGGTGGTTCGAAGAAGGATATAATGTCACTTTTTTGGACTGCGAGGACAACTGATAACGCCAGTTTATCATCATGATTATACTTCAAGGGTGGCCCTGAAAGGTTTTTACTGATGTAGTAAATGACATGTTCATGTCCGTCATCCCCTAATTGGATGAGGACTCCTACTACTAAGACAACTGAGGCTGAAAAGTAGAGGATGTAATCACAATCATAGTCTGGGGGACTAATCAAAGGGGCATTGGATAGGGAAACTTTCAAATAATCAAAATTTGTTTGGGCATGTTTGTCCCATCGAAATGTAATATCATGATGCAGTAAGCGAAGAAAGCCACGTGCATGCGTGGTGTAATATGGGACAAAGTGATGTAAGAAGTTAGCTTTGCCTTGTAGGCTTTGTAGTTGGCGTAAATTCTCAGGTGGTGGAATTTTTGTGATAGCTTGGACCTTGAGGGGGTCCACCGTGATGCCGTGTTGGGAAACAATGAACCCAAGGAGGCATCCGACCGTGACGCAAAAAACACACTTGAGGGGGTTCAAGCAGATATTGTACCGACGACATCGTTGGTAAATGATACGTAAGTCGTCTAAATTCCGAGGTCGCTTTTTGGATCGAGCAGTGAGGTCGTCCAAATAAGCAAGGATGATGCAAGCAAGATCATGGAAAACATAGGTCATGGCCTGTTGAAACGCATCACCTACATTCTTGATTCCAAAAGGCATGACGCGATAGGCAAAGGTACCCCAAGGGGTAGTAAAAGTGGTTTTGTATTGACCTGCTGGATGGATTTGGATTTGATTGTAGATGGAGAATCCATCCATAAAGGATAGGGCCTTGTGGCCAGCACAATCATCGATGATTTGGTCAATGAAAGGGGTTGGAAATTTGTCTTTGGGACAAGCGTTATTCAGATCGCAAAAGTCTGTGCAGACACAAATAATGCCCTGTTTTTTGTTAATGAGGACGGGGTTCAAGACCCTTTAAGTGTACACAATGGGGTAAATTAACCCAACAACGCGTAACTTGTCAATATTTACTTTGATAGCCAGAACTTTGGATGGGTGAAGGGGGCATTGCTTTTGACAAACTGGGGTGACATCTAGCCAAGTGTTGATTCGATGTTCGACTATAAATAGGTCGAGGCCGGGCATCTCTGTATATGATCAGGCAAAAAATGTCTAGGTATTTCTGAAAGAGATATTTATAAGTAATGAGTTCTTCAGGGGAGCATGCGACACCAATGGTGTTTTCTTCTATGATTCTCAGTTTAATGGAAATGTGAATTTTGACGGTCAGGGAGATGTTGTCCATGTTTCCTTCTTCAAAAGCATCTGGGGCAGAAATAGGGTTGTTGAACAAGTCTATATGCCCGGAAGGAATAAAATCCTTGGTTTTGATTGCGTACATGGAGGCTTGGAGAGGAGGGTGAAAGGCCTCCTTGAAAGGAAAAGTGTGTGATGATGGAGCGCATTCCATGGGCAATCGAGGAAAGTGATTTCCTACAGGATATCTTCGTCGCAGTGAAGCATGTGAGAGTACAGGGGATTTTGGGAGGTGACAGGGGAACTGTCAATGGGTAAGCATTATTGTCCTCAAGTTGTGGGGATGCAGACAAGATATCATGTACATGGTGCGAGGGATTGCTGGACATAAAGTAAATGTCCCAACATTGTGAAGGGTACCTCGTTTGCGTGGGGACTGATGAAATATATCGAATGTCAGTGATGTGAGCCTCAGTAAGGGGTGGATGAGAGGGCTCTGGCCGAGATGTTTTGTGTACTGTGGCTAACATTTGGCGAAATTGAGGTAGATATGGGCAATGATGAGTGTAGTCGCCATACTCTGAAGAGATGGCACAAGCAAATTTGGTTCACAACCCTTTATTGTGTGTGGTTTAGGACTTCGTAGTAGCAGTGGACGTATCTAGTGGAGTGGCGAGCAATGTGGTTTCTCTATGGAGTTGGATTAGATTGTGTAACTCGACAAGAGTAGGACATCTATTGGTGGGGTGCCCTTCTCTTTCACATAGTGCACAAGGAGGTTGAGCTCGGGGAGGAAGTGGAGATGTGGGCTCGTTCTTCTTCCGTCTGCTCCCAGTGGTGGCGATGGTGCCAACAGTTGAGGGTGAGGGTGGTGTGGTAGGATCCTATACTGAGATCTGCATCGGTAGGCCCTCTGTATGAGGAGGGAGAGATGGTGTAGGAACCATCACAGGTGGATGAAGATACCATACAAGGATGGAAAGCACCATGTTAGGAAGGGTAAGGGTCACGACTACCTGGAATGATTGGACTCTATGTGGGGGGTATAAAAAGGTAATTTCAGTAATGGCTTAGGGGAATGTCTCCCAAACTGAGATTTTCCCCTGGAGGGGGGGAAAATATGGGATGAGTGGTGCAGTGGGGAGCTCAGGGACTTCTTGAGGTAATAGTTCTCCAACTGGTGGAACCTTGATGCCGGGAGGGGTCTCTATAGGAGTATTGTCTCTGATATCGGTTCCATTAGAAGATACTACACACACTTGTGCTGAAGGGTGTAGGAGAGGTGGTGCTCCATGATATGCCCCCAGCAAGGACATGTCCTTGAAAATTCTGGGACCGATGACGATGACCGAAAATGCATTTGATCTAGTGCAGACAAGGGGAAGAATGTTATCAATGTTCGCGGAATGGTTAGGCTCGTAATGTGTAAGTTGGTTGATGGTGACAATTTTCCCATTGTGGGGGAACATCATTATATGAAACACAGAAGAGGCTACTGCCTTCATAGCATACATGTAGCTACAACCAAACAAGATATTATAATCAAGTGGGGCATCGATAACTTCAATGTCGATCAAGATGGTTTTGCCCCCAAGTTCTACGGGGACATTTTGGAAGAGCCCTTCAGGGGATGATGGTTGACTGTCATAAGTGCGCAGGGTGATGGCAAATGGTACTAGCTCAGGTGAGCCAAGTTTTTTCCATACTACTTTGGACATTATGCATGTGGATGCGCCTTCATCGATGATATACTGATGAACTGTGATGTTCTGGATCTTAACTAGTATCTGAAAAGATACCAGGGCAGGGAGGCGTGGTTCTCTGCTATCTAGATCAAAGGTGATAAGTCTAGTATCAGCTAGGTTGACTACCCCCAAGGTGGAAAGCAAGGATTTTCAATGAGTTGGACAGGTTTGGAGGACATCCAATACAGACATGGCTAGAGGGGATTGTGCTAAGTCGTCCACTAGACTGTAGTTATGGGCTTCCCTAGCATGAGGGTTATGTACGTTCCATATTAATGACATACGAGGTATACGAGGGTTTGGTTCAGTGTTAGGGTGTGGAATCATCAAGGGTTGTCCGGCTATAGCTAGAGCCACTTTTGAGGTGGTTGGGGTAGATTAAGGGGGAACACCATATTGGCGACCCTGTGCTTGTAGAAGAATCTCTATGCAGAAGTGAATATTGCCCTGTTTTTTGTTAACGGGGACGGGGTTGGAGACTCTTTAAGTGTACACAATGGGGTAAATTAACCCAACAACGCGTAACTTGTCAATCTCAGCTTTGATAGCCACAACTTTGGATGGGTGAAGGGGGCGTTTCCTTTGATGAACTGGAGCGACATCTGGCCAAGTCTCGATTTGATGTTCGACTATAGATGGGTCGAGGCCAAGCATCTCCGTATATGACCAGGAAAAAATGTCCCAGTATTCCTGAAAGAGATATTTATAAGCAATGAGTTCTTCAGGGGAGCATACGACACCAATGGTGTTTTCTTCTATGATTCTCGGTTTAATGGAAATGTCAATTTTGAAAGTCAGGGAGAGGTGGTCCATGTTGCCTTCTTCAAAAGCATCTGGGGCAGAAATAGGGTTGTTGAAACAGTCTATATGTCCGGAAGTCGTAAAATACTTGGTTTTGATTACGTACATGGAGGCTTGGAGAGGAGGGTGAAAGGCCTCCTTGAAAGGAAAAGTGCGCGATGATGGAGCGCATTCCATGGACAATTGAGGAAAGTGAGTTCCTATAGGATATCCTCGTCGCAGTGAAACATGCGAGAATACAGGGGATCCTGGGAGGTGAGATGGGAACTGTCAATGGGTAAGCATTATTGTCCTCAAGTGGTGGCGATGTAGACAAGATATCATGTATAGGGTGCGAGGGACCACTGGACATAAAGTGAATGTCACGACACTATGGAGGGTACCTCGTTTGCACGGGGATTGACGAAATATATCGAATGTCAATGATGTGAGCTTCAGTAAGAGGTGGATGAGAGGGTTTTGGCCAAGATATTTGGTGTACTGCGGCTAACGTTTGGCGGAATTGAGGTAGAGATGGGAAATGATGGGTGTAGTGGCCATACAGTGAAGAGATGGCACAAGCGAATTTGGTTCGCAACCCTTTATTGCATGTGGTTCATGCCTTCGTAGTAGAAGTGGACGTACTTGTTGGAGTGGGAAGCAATGTGGTTGCTCTAGGGAGTTGGATCAGATTGTGTAACTTTGCAAGAGTAGGACATCTATTGGTGGGGTGTCCTTCTCTTTCACATAGTGCGTAAGGAGGTTGACCTTGGGGAGGAAGTGGAGTTGTGGGCTCGTTCTTCTTCCGTCTGCCCCCAGCGGTGGCGGTGGTGCCAATAGTTGAGGGTGAGGGTGGTGTGGTAGGATCCTATACCGAGATCTGCATCGGTAGGCCCTCTATCTGAGCAGGGAGAGATGGTGTAGGAACCATCGCAAGTGGATGAAGATACCATACAGGGATGGAAAGCACCATTTTAGGAAGGCTAAGGGTGACGACTACCTGGAATGATTGGACTCTATGTGGGGGGTAGANNNGCAGTGGGGGGATCAAGGACTTCCTAAGGTAATAGTTCTCTAACTGGTGGAACCTCAATGTGGGGAGGGGCCTCTATGGGAGGAGTATTGTCTCTGATATTGGTTCCATTAGAAGATACTACAGACTTGTGTTGAAGGGTGTAGGAGAGGTGGTGCTCCATGATATGCCCCCAGCAAGGACGGGTCCTTGAAAATTCTGGGACCTATGTCGATGACTGAAAACGCATCTGAGCTAGTGCGGACAAGGGAAAGAATATTATCAATGTTGGCGGAATGGTTAGGCTCATAATGTGTAAGGTTGTCGATGGTGACGATTTTCCCATTGTGGGGGAACATCATTGTATGAAACACAAAAGAGGATACCACATTCATAGCATACATGTAGCTACGAACAAACAAGATATTATAATCAAGTGGGGCATTGATTACTTCAATGTCGATCAAGATGGTTTTGCCCCCAAGTTCTATGGGGACATTTTGGAAGAGCCCTTAAGGGGATGATGGTCGACTGTCATAAGTGTAGAGGGTGATGGCAAATGGTACTAGCTCAGGTGAGACAAGTTTTTTCCATACTACTTTGGACATGATGCATGTGGATGCACCTTCATCGATGATATACTGATGATCTGTGATGTTTCGGATCTTAACTGGTATCTGAAAAGATATCAGGGCGGGGAGGCGTGGTTCTTTGCTATCTAGATCAAAGGTGAGAAGTTTAGTATCAACTAGGTCGACTGCCCCCAAGGCGGAAAGAAAGGATTTTTGCTGAGTTCAACAGGTTTGGAGGACGTCCAATACAGACATGGCTAGAGGGGATTGTGCTAAGTCGTTGACCAGACTATATTTATGGGCTGCCCTAGAATGAGGGTTATGTACGTTCCATCTTAATGACATACGGGGTATACGAGGGTTTGGTTCAGTGTTAGGGCGTGGAATCATCAAGGGTTGTCTGACTGTAGCTGGAGCTGCTTTTGAGGTGGTTGGGGTAGATTAAGGGGGAACACCATATTGGTGACCAGTGTTTGTAGAAGAATCTTTGTGCAAACGTGAATAATGCCCTGGTTTTTGTTAATGAGGATGGGGTTGGAGACCCTTTAAGTGTACGCAATGGGGTAAATGAACCCAACAACGTGTAACTTGTCAATCTCTTCTTTGATATCCACAACTTTAGGTGGGTGAAGGGGTCGTTGCTTTTGACAAACTAGGGTGACATATGTCCAAGTGTCGATTCGATGTTCGACTATGGACGGGTCAAGGCCAGGAATCTTCGTATATGACCAGGCAAAAATGTCTTTGTATTCCTGAAAGAGATATTTATAAGCAATGAGTTCTTCAGGGGAGCATTCGACACCAATGGTGATTTCTTCTATGATTCTCGGTTTAATGGAAATGTCAATTTTGATGGTCGAGAAGATGTTGTCCATGTTTCCTTCTTCAAAAGCATCTGGGGTAGAAATAGGGTTGTTGAACAAGTCTATATGCCTAGAAGGAATAAAATCCTTGGTTTTGATTTCGTACATGGTGGCTTGGATAAGAGGGTGAAAGGCCTCCTTGAAAGGAAAAGTGCGCGATGATGGAGCACATTCCATGGGCAATTGAGGAAAGTGAGTTCCTACAGGATATCTTCGTCGCAGTGAAACATGCGAGAGTACAGGGGATCCTAGGAGGTGTCAGGGGAACTGTCAATGGTTAAGCAATATTTTCCTCAAGTGGTGGGGATGCAGACGAGATATCATGTATAGGGTGTGAGGGACCGTTGTACATAAAGTGAATGTCTCGACACTGTGGAGGGTACCTCGTTTGCGCAGGGACTGACGAAATATATCGAATGTCAGTGATGTGAGCCTCAGTAAGGGGTGGATGAGAGGGCTCTGGACGAGATGTTTGGCATACTGCGGCTAACGTTTGGCAAAATTGAGGTAGAGATGGGCAATGATGAGTGTAGTGGCCATCCTCTGAAGAGATGGCACAAGCAAATTTGATTTTCAACCCTTTATTATGTGTGGTTTAGGAATTCATAGTAGCAATGGACGTACTTGGTGGAGTGGCGAGCAATGCGGTTGCTCTAGGGAGTTGGATCAAATTATGTAACTCGGGAAGAGTAGGACATCTATTGGTGGGGTGTCCTTTTCTTTCACATAGTGCACAAGGAGGTTGAGCTCGGGGAGGAAGTGGAGTTGTGGGCTCGTTCTTCTTCCGTCTGCCCCCAATGGTGGTGGTGGTGCCAATAGTTGAGGGTGAGGGTGGTTTGGTAGGAGCCTATACCAAGATTTGCATCGGTAGGACCTCTGTCTGAGGAGGGACAAATGATGTAGGAACCATCGCGGGTGGATGAAGATACCATACAGGGATGGCAAGCACCATGTTAGGATGGGTAAGGGTCACGACTACCTAGAATGATTGGACTCTAGGCGGGGGGTAGGAAAAGGTTATTTGAGTAATGGNGAGTTCGGGGACTTTCCGAGGTAATAGTTCTACAACTGGTGGAACCTCGATGTGGGGAGGGGCCTTTATGGGAGGAGTATTGCCTCCGATATCAGTTCCATTAGAAGATACTACACACACTTGTGTTGAAGGGTGTAGGAGAGGTGGTGCTCCATGATATGCCCCCAGCAAGGACGGGTCCTTGAAAATTCTGGGACCCATGTCGATGACCGAAAACACATCTGAGCTAGTGTGGACAAGGGGAAGAATGTTATCAATGTTGGCGGAATGGTTAGGCTCGTAATGTGTAAGTTGGTTGATGGTGATGATTTTCCCATTGTCGGGGAACATCATTGTATGAAACAAAGAAGAGGCTATCGCTTTCATAGCATACATGTAGCTACAACCAAACAAGATACTATAATCAAGTGGGGCATCGATAACTTCAATGTCGATCAAGATGGTTTTGCCCCCAAGTTTTACAGGGACATTTTGGAAGAGCCCTTCAGGGGATGATGGTCGACTGTAATAAGTGCACAGGGTGATGGCAGATGGTACTAGCACATGTGAGCCAAGTTTTTGCCATACTACTTTGGACATGATGCATGTGGATGCGCCTTCATTGATGATATACCGATGAACTGTGATGTTCCAGATCTTAATTGGTATCAGAAAAGATACCAGGGCAGGGAGGCGTGGTTCTCTGCTATCTAGATCAAAGGTGATAAGTCTAGTATCAGCTAGGTTGATTGCCCCCAAGGCAGAAAGCAAGGATTTTCGCTGAGTTGGACAAGTTTGGAGGACATCCAATACAGACATGGCTAGAGGGGATTGTGTTAAGTCGTCGACCAGACTGTAGTTATGTCTGCCCTAGCATAAGGGTTATGTACATTCTGTCTTAATGAAATATGGGGTATCCGAGGGTTTGGTTCAGTGTTAGGGCATGGAATCATCAAGGGTTGTCCGACTGTAGATGGAGTTGCTTCTGAGGTGGTTGGGGTAGATTAAGGGGGAACACCATATTGGTGACCACGTGTTTGTAGAAGAATCTTTGTGCAGACGCGAATAGTGCCCTATTTTTTGTTAACGGGGATGAGGTTGGAGACCCTTTAAGTGTACGCAATGTGGTAAATGAACCCAACAATGCATAACTTGTCAATCTCTGCTTTGATAGCCGCAATTTTGGATGGGTGAAGGGGGCGTTTCTTTAGACGAACTGGGGTGACATCTGGCGAAGTGTCGATTCGATGTTCGACTATAGACAGGTCAAGGCCGAGCATCTTTGTATATGACCAGGCAAAAATGTCTTGGTATTTCTTAAAGATATATTTATAAGAAATGCGCTCTTCCGGGGAGCATGCGACACCAATGGTGATTTCTTCTATGATTCTCGGTTTAATGGAAATGTCAATTTTGACGGTCGGGGATATGTTGTCCGTGTTTCCTTATTCAAAAGCATTTAGGGCAGAAATAGGGTTGTTGAAACAGTCTATATGCCCGGAAGGAATAAAATACTTGGTTTCGATTGCGTACATGGAGGCTTGGAGAGGAGGGTGAAAGGCCTCCTTGAAAGGAAAAGTGCGCGATGATGGAGCGTATTCCATGGGAAATCGAGGAAAGTGAGTTCCTACAGGATATCGTTTTCGTAGTGAAACATGCGAGAGTACATGGGATCTTGGGAGGTGACGAGGGAACTATCAATGGGTAAGCATTATTGTCCTCAAGTGGTGGGGATGCAGACGAGATATCATGTACAAGGTGCAAGGGACCGTTGGACATAAAGTGAATGTCCCAACACTGTGGAGGGTACCTCGTTTGTGTGGGGACTGACGAAATATATCGAATGTCAGTGATGTGAGCTTCAGTAAGGGGTGGATGAGAGGGCTTTGGCCGAGATGTTTTTTGTACTGCAGATAACATTTGGTGGAATTGAGGTAGATATGGGCAATGATGAGTGTAGTGGCCATACTGTGAAGAGATGGCACAAGTGAATTTGGTTCGCAACCCTTTACTGCGCGTGGTTTAGGACTCCATAGTAGTAGTGGACGTACTTGGTGGAGTGGCGAGTAATGTGGTTTCTCTAGGGAGTTGTATCAGATTGTGTAACTCAGGAAGAGTATGACATGTATTGGTGGGGTGCCCTTCTCTTTTACTTAGTGTGCAAGGAGGTTGAGCTCAGGGAGGAAGTGGAGTTGTGGGCTCGTTCTTCTTCCAATTGGTGGTTGTGGTGCCAACAATTGAGGGCGAGTGTGGTGTGGTAGGAGCCTATACCGAGATCTACATCGGTAGGCCCTCTATATGAGGAGTGAGAGATGGTGTAGGAATCATCGCAGGTGGATGAAGATACCATACATGGATGGAAAGCACCATGTTAGGAAGGGTAAGGGTCACGACTACCTGGAATGATTGGACTCTAGGTAGGGGGCAGAAAAAGGTAATTTGAGTAATGGCTTGGGGGACTGTCTCCGAAACATGGATTTCTCCTGGAGGGGGGGGGAATATGGGATGAGTGGTGCAATGGGGAGCTCAAGGACTTCCTGAGGTAATAGTTCTCCAATTGGTGAAACCTCAATGTGGGGAGAGGCCTCTATGGGAGGGGTATTGTCTCCGATATCGGTTCCATTAGAAGATACTACACACACTTGTGCTGAAGGGTGTAGGAGAGGTGGTGCTCCATGATATGCCCCCAGCAAGGACGGGTCCTTGAAAATTCTAGGATCCATGTTGATGACCAAAAACGCATATGAGCTAGTGCAGACAAGGGGAAGAATGTTATCAATGTTGGCAGAATGGTTAGGCTCGTAATATGTAAGTTGGTCGATGGTGATGATTTTCCCATTGTGGGGGAACATCATTGCATGAAACATAGAAGAGGCTACCGCTTCCATAGCATACATGTAGCTACAACCAAACAAGATATTATAATCAAGTGGGGCATCGATAAATTCAATGTCGATCAAGATGGTTTTGCCCCCAAGTTCTACGGAGACATTTTGGAAGATCCCTTCAGGGGATGATGGTCGACTATCATAAGTGTGCAGGGTGATGGCAGATGGTACTAGCTCAGGTGAGCCAAGTTTTTTCCATACTACTTTGGACATGATGCATGTGGATGCACCTTCATCGATGATATATCAATGAACTGTGATGTTCTGGATCTTAACCGGTATCTGAAAATATATCGGGGCGGGGAGGCGTGGTTCTCTGCTATCTAGATCAAAGGTGATAAATCTAGTATCAACTAGGTCGACTACCCCCAAGGTGGAAAGCAAGGATTTTCACTGAGTTGGATAGTTTTGGAGGACGTCCAATACAGACATGGCTAGAGGGGATTGTGCTAAGTCGTCGACCAGAATGTAGTTATGGGTAGCCCTAGCATGAGGGTTATGTACGTTCCATCTTAATGACATATGGGGTATACGAGGGTTTGGTTAAGTGTTAGGTCATGGAATCATCAAGGGTTGTCCAGCTGTAGCTGGAGCCGCTTCTGAGGTGGTTGGGGTAGATTAAGGGAGAACACCATATTGGTGACCATGTGTTTGTAGAAGAATCTCTTCTTTGTTGGTATGGAGGATGTTGCGATCGGTCGGATTTCCAGGTTGATTGGGACCTGGGTTTTGATACTGTCCCATTTTGGGTGGAGCAGGGTGTACCTCTTGTTGGGTATTCATCACACCTTAGTGTGGGATGGGGTTTTGAAAAACAACCAGAGGTGGCTATTGTAAATACTGTTGCGGGGCCTGTTGAGGGGTAGGTGGCGCTAGAGGATGTTGCACATTCATGGATTCTTTCATCTCTTCGAAATCGACAATTTGGGGGCAATGGTGAGTATAATGTCCATACTCACCACACTGAGCACAAGGGAAGTTAGTTTTGAGGTTATTGTTCTTCCCTTGTCGTGTTTTATTGTTATTGTTTCCCCCTTGGGGGTTTTGGTTGCCCTGATTCTGGTTGCACCCAGCGGGATGGTTTTTTTGGGGGTTATTTCCTCCTAGTCCCGTGTTGTTATTGTTTCGGTTTTTCCCTTTATTCTTGGCATTATTCGGCCGGTGGACTAGATTTTCCGTATTCAATTGCTCAAAAGTTTGAAATTTTTGAATGGGAGAGGGTTGAACAAAGTTAACGTTGACCTGTGGTTGTCCTAGTGGAGGAGCAACCGACTGCGGAGGACCGGGAAATGAAAATTATGGATTGTTTTGTGTAGACAATCCATATGGAGTGTAGGAAGTTGAAGCGCTTCGATTAGTGCTAAGGTTGTATGCAGAGGTAGAAGGTGAACTCGTACTTGTTTGGGAGGTCAGACGCATCATGGGTACCAGTGAGGGTCCACCCATTGGTGGAGGGGGAGCAACAGGATATGAGTGTGGGTGAGTGGGAGGAGGGTTATAAGACGTCCCTCCATATGGTTGTGGATATTTATGTGCACCATTATCGGGTGACGGTTGGCCATAAGGCTTGAGATGGTTCATAGAACCAATCAACCCATATGCAGTGTGGGACATCCCAGGTTTGTCCTAGCCAAATGGTATGGGTCTACATGCATCAAGAAATATTGTGTATAAGTAAATTGATTGAGCATAGATGAGGTCAAATTGTTGAGCCTTGCTAATGGCCTCCTCTTCTGACTGAGGAAAAGTGGATGTTACATCCTTGCCAATAACAGAGACAAGTGATTTGATAAACCAATCAAGATGTTGTTCTTTGGTGGTTTTCTCTTTCCACAAACTACGTCGTTGATGCAATTCATGGATGTGGTCGGCTTTATGGATAGCAATGGTTTGTTTGAACTCAGACAGAAGTTCCAAGCCAGTATCGTGACGAATTGGTAGTTGAAAAAAGGGCAAAAAGGCCTTGGCCAATGATTCAAAGGTCACATGGGACCCTGATTTTTCGTCCACATACCATTTGATTGATGGGCCTGTGAGAGTTATTTGAAACAACCTCAAGTGGATGGAATCATCCATTATGATGTTTGAAGAGGGTAAGTGGAAGGTCATAGCATGGTTGGTGGGATCTTACCCCGGTTTTCCTTCAAACTTTGGAATATCTGAAGGTAGTTTGGTGGGCATATTGGGCCATGTGGGGTCATGTAAAATGGGATCATTCATGAGTTTGGTCAAATCAGGAATGTTGAATGATGCCAAGTCTGGCATAGGGAGATTTGGTGGAGGATTAGTTCTAGCCATTGTGTGAGAAGATAGTGGACCTATCCCTTGAGAGAGGTTTGGTGGGGTTGTACTTCTCCCTTGAGAAGAAGTTTGACCCCTGCCTCCTTGTGAAGGAGAATTAGTAGATGGATGGCCTTGGGTGTTTGACCCAAGCAAAGTGGAACCAAGTAAAGATGATCCGAAAATAGTAGCACTCACGAGGGTGTGATATGGTTGAGCCGGTGAGTTGGCAAGACTAGGGACTCCTCCTAAAATAGGAGGGAGATTCTGCAAGCGTCTAGAACAATAAGGATTCTGTGGGTCCCCTATGGTTTTCGACTAGCAAAGTGAATGTGTGAAAGTAGTGATCAGAGAGAAATAAATGAACAAGAGCTTTGTATATGTTTGACCTTCACAAAATAGAATAACTCGTAATTGCATGTAATCAAATGAACATCATACATAAATCAACTATAAAAAAACAAGCATGTGGATAGGTGGATTTTGTCTGCGTGGGGGAATAATAAAAACAAATTCTTGTGTCCTAAAAGACCTATAGTCCTTCCTCTCAAAATAGCACTGGACCTTCCAATAGCACTCAACAGTGGGGTCTGAAGCCACCAGAAGAGGAACTAGTGAAGGTTGAAGTAATCAATTATAATGAGGGGTAGAGGGTGCATATCCCGAAAGAGCTGGTGATATTTCCCAATAGCCACACAAAATATGATCAAGGTGCGATTGCAACCCACAATCACCACTTGGGTAGATGTCCTAAGTTTTGGCCACTAGGTACCTCGGTCAAAGCGCAACATTTAGATTTTCGGCCTCAGAAATGGGTCACAGGCTGGATGCCCTTCCAAGAGTTGGGTGACTCAAGGAGGGATGCACAGAACAACCAGACCTTGGCCTTCAACCCTTCGGGAGTATCTCCCTGCCTTATGGTGTAGGAACACTTGACTTTGAGGATTTGAAAGTTTCCTATTTCTCAAATTCTATTGTTTGAAGATGTGAGAACCCGATAACGGGGGGTTATTTGGATGCCTACCCCCGAGATCCTACCTAGACTAAAAATTTCTTTTGGCACCTCCTCTGGAGGAAAATTTAGTGCGTTGATTAGAAAATTTTAGGTGTGGTGGGTTGAGAGATTGGGGGTGTGGACCAATATCGTTTGAATTAAATGGGTGTGACTAATTTCCAAAGTAGTAGTTGAATCTTTTAGAATTCCTTTGTAGAGATCCTACTTCGACCTCCATTATTCAAAATATAAATTATGTGTGTGTGGAGTGGCTTTGTGTGCAAGAAAGTGACAAGTGTGCAAAGAATTTAATAAGTTAAGTGTGAGATTGCAACATGTGGACTTCCCGCGGTCCGTACAAATCTTCTTTACCTAGCTTACTATGTGTCTTTGGTACAACCTTGCAGAATATTTAAAGCCCTAAAGAACTAGCAATGTGGACATATGAGTCCTTACAAATCCTTTAAACTCCCTAAATGTTGTTTACACTAAGAAATCTCTTGAAAACTATCCTAGATTGCAAACATGTGGGCATGTATGGGCCCGTTACTTGGACCTTTAAACTTTCCTAGATTGTGATGTAAACTAAGAAAGTATTTAGAAACTATCCTAAGTTTGCAATATGTGGGCATATGTGGGCCCTTGCAAAACTTTTAAGATGATTTCAAAAACTAAGAGGAACCCTAAGGGGGATTTGTCCTCTCCTAAATATTTTTGTTAAGGGTGATGAAATGTCCCTTTAACCACCTTTTTGATTCCCAATATCACACTAGGGTGCGAGGGAAGAACACGTTTGAGGGTCAAAGTTAACTTTTAGTACTAATTTAAGTGATTTATGTATGAAAGCATTAACCTCAACTTAAACTTTTACAAGCCAAATAAGCCATCCATGTGGCAATAAGGAAAAAGAGGAGAATATTGGTTCCTTTTACCCCCTACGTGCCTATGTTAGCTAACCTTTCATATGGGAAAGGAACCTAAGTGGAGTGTAGTTTCCTTACAAAGTGCATGAAAAGAAAAATATGAAGGCTAGGGTCCCTCAAACCATTCAGAAAAACCCTTACAATTTGAAAAACTAGACTTATGCGTGGGTTACAATTCCAACAGGCGTGCAGAGGGTGCACAATGCGTCGTGTAAAGAGACATGTTTCTTGCACAATGCATAGAGTGTGCGTCTGTGGGCAGGAAAATCCCCACACTTCCTGTCTCGCGTCGGGGGAGAAATTTCCAAGTGAAATACTCCTTCCTCAGCTCTGAATTTTGACTTTGGCAGGTTGGGCTAGGCTAGTTTTAGTACCTGCAAGACAAAATTATCAAAATGAAGTACTCTCTAAGCTCAAATAGGGAGGAATTTGATACTGGTCCCCAGTATGGTTGCCAATCTGTTGTGTTGGTTCTGTCACTTGGGTGAACAAAACAACAACACTTGAATGTCTAGAAGAAACTGCTAGACAAGACAAAAGTTTTGTGAGTGGGTTAAATTAGCCAAACACATATGAAAACAAAGAAATAAACTAAAACAAATAGGAAATAAATGTTAGAAAGCATGAGAAACTTAGAACCATGAAAACCAAACAATGACCAACATAATGCTACTAATGGATCAATAGATTAGTAGGCGAAACACTGTAGCGAAAGGAAGGGACTTATGAGTCCCCTCTTCCTCCTTGGGAGGTCTGTTGAGTTCTTTAATTGAGAGCTCTTCATACAATGGAAGAAATGGAAAATGGTGAAGAAAAACAATGCCTATTCCCTCAAGAGGTGAGTGGAATGGCCTATTGTAATGGTGCTCGAAGGCTTCCAAGAGAAAAAAGGATTCCCAAGGAAGAATTCTTCCAGTATAACAAAACTATGAAGATCTTGGTTTCTTAGCACACCCATGACTCTTATTTATAGTATTAATACATGGAAAAATGTAATTGGTTCATAGTGTGAACAAGGGGCCTTTTAGAGCACCCTCTAGCCCTTAACCAACCCCCAAGCTAGATTTTACTCAAATATGAGTGTCAAATCATGTTGGGGTTCGGACCAGAGGTGGTTGAGGGGCCGACAAGATCCATAAATGCGTTGTTCATAGAAGTGTGTGGCTTTTCTCGTACACAGTCATGCATTTTGTGCATAGTGCGCGTTGAGGCCTGCGCATAGTGTGCGCACTCCCTTTGGTGATTTTGCGCACTCTAATTTTTTACCCCGATTAGATAGGTTTTTTTCCTTATGAATGAATTTTAGTGTGGTAGGTGGACTAATTGTTGTTGGCATTGATGTTTTCTTTAACCATTTGTGTGCAATGTTGTAGACAATTTTTCAATGATAACACCACCCAACCTCCTAGAAATGTAAATAAGAGACTCAACCTATCACTATAACTGTCATTGATGTTGATACGTCATCATCATCAACCTGTCACTATTACTGTCACTGAAATTGATACATCATCATCATCAACTTGTCACTATTACTGTCATTGAAATTGATACATCATCATCATCAAAATTGGTTCAACCACATAAATTTCATGCCAAGATATGCTCAAGATCACCATGATATGCATCAAACCATGTGCCAAGATATGCATCAAGCATGTGCCAAGATATGAATCAAACCATGTGCCAAGACCTCCAAGATATCTCTCAAAGCATATACTGAAATATCTTCAAGATATAAGCCTCAAAACATAGAGAAAACATAAATTTCAACATCTAAAAAACTGGTGCTTGAAATCACAGATCATCAAACCTTCCTTAACTTTATTCTCAAGAGAATAACACCTTCTTCAAACTTTTCTTTAGCCTCACGGGACTAGACCGAGCAATAGGTGGGGCCTCGCATGACGATACCAAGACAACCAGTGGGGACCTCGCAGGACACCTTGGTCTTGACCCATGGGGGTCACCTCATATAAGGTTTCCCAGAAACCATTATGATCCAGGTGGATATCGGTGGCCACCCACCCTTTCCAATTGGCTCAAAACAATTTTCTGGCAATTTTGGTAATTTACTATTTTTAGCAGTTTTTAACTTCCAGGGCCATTTTGAGGGCCTAAATGAAGGTTTTTTTGGATCAATATTCTGAATAATAGCCAAAGTTTCTCATTGAGCCCCCTAAATGAATCTCCTCGACGATACCTTTCCAACGAACTATCATGCACCCCAAACGGAGATCATATACCAAAGTTACGCCCCTAGGAAATTGTTACACCAAACTACCCAAAACAGGGTCCACAAAATTGTTGGCTTTTCATCTTCTGGGTTTAGGGTTTTGGATTTTCTTTATGATAAAAAAGGCCTTTGGAGCCTCATTGTAAAATCATCTTCTTGCGAATGCGATTAGAGGACACATCTCTTCTCAGAGATAAGCTGCCACCATTCTAGCGAGTCTTTCACTCTGTATTTTTACAGTGTTTGTACATTTTCTCTCATTAATAGAAAATTGTGTATTACTATATCTCTGTGTTTATGGTTGCATCTCTGATACATTTATGTTATATTATTGGATATCCGAGATATCTTTGTACATTTATTTATTATATCTCCGCTCTCATTTCGTACCGAAAATAATCTGAATTAGTGGTATCAGAGCAGGCTGCTCTTGATCATTTTTTTTTCAGTACATGTCCCTAATGAGGTCCGAGTATAGCAAGTTGGGTCTCAAGCTTGTCTCTCTCGAAGACAATTTCTCTCACATGTCCAAGAAGCCCTCCATGGTAGAAGAAAAGAAAAACGACGGAGGAGACGATTCTATCAATATGTTGCTTGAGCAAGCTCTCATGCGACAGAGGGATGAAATGATGGAGAATTTTTCCCACATCCTTCAAGGCCTGCCGATAGCAATAGGCACATCTTCATCAAACAACCAATTTGGAAGCACCTCTCCTTTCAAGGTACAGGTTAATTTTGATATTCCCGTATTTGAATGTCAGATAGATGCAGATTCCCTAGACAGATGGTTAAATATGCTAGAAGGTTATTTATTTGTCCACCATTTTTCCGATAGGGAAAAGATCACCTTCGCACTCCTTAAAGCTCTACCCCATGTCAAACATTGGTGGGAAACTTACTGGGAGAAAATTTACACATAATAATTTGGAATATATGGGGTTGATCCCACTTGGGATTTTTTTGTGGACGCGATAAGGGAACAATATTACCCTGTTGGCAACTATGAGGAACAGTATATGAGATGGACCACACTACGGCAAGAGAGGGGCCAAGTAGTTATGGAGTTCACCAATACCTTCCATACCTTGCGCACCAAGCTGGGTATCAAAGACTCCAAACGACATTTTGTTCTGAAATACCGTGCGGCTCTACACAGATACATCCAAAATGAAATGGATTTTCTGGACATCTCATCACTAAGTGTTTCTTATCAATATGTTGTTAAAATCGAGCATAAATTTAAGCACAAGAACAAACAGGAGTTTGGGTTTGCAAATCTGCAACAACCAAAGTATGATAAAGATGACCCTAACAAACAGTCTCTCGTAAACCATTCCAAACCACATGAAAAGAAGGGTCATAGGAAGACGAAGAAGGACACTGAAAAATGGTGCGATTACCACAAAAGACACTAGCACAACATCGATGATTGTCGCTGAAAACAATCATTGGTGGCTGAAATCAAAGAAAAGGATCTGAACCCTGATTCATAATCTGATTTTGAAAATACTGGTAAAAGACAGATCATCGACGCAGACCCCACTGCTATTATTGCGACCGCAACAATTCAACCAGAAGAACCAACAGATTCTGAAGAGGGGGAGCACATTTTTCATTGACAGATGTGGGTGAAGGGGACCCCGCTGCATTTTATTGTTTATACCAGAAGCTAGAAGAACCTCATCTCAACAGAGGTCGTCAAATAGTTTGGATTGTCAACAACACCACACCCACAACCATACAACATCGGGTGGCTTCGCCAGGGATGAGATCTTTGTGTCAGCTAGCAGTTTTGATTGTCTTACGACATCCAAACCTTCAAGGATGAGGTATTATGTGATGTTGCCCCACTAGATGTCTGTGATGTTCTCTTGGGCCAATCATATATGTGGAAGCACCATGTTGTTTATGAGTCTAGACCCCGCAGTGTCATTTTTTCTCTGGGGGGTCATCTCTACAAAATACCAGAGGTAGTTCTGAATAGTGTCCCACCTAAATAGTGCCTCAAGGTAGTATCTCATACTACAACATTCAACTTCTTCACAATCTATTCAAAAGGTGAACATAAGGATACTGCAACCACTGCAGCCTCAACTCAAGCACCTTCTATCCAACAGAAGCAGGTCGACAAGATTGCAACAAAGTGTAAAGATTCCCTTTGGACACATGAAGCTCATGTAGCCAGACTAGTTAAAAAGGTCCAACCCTTCCATCCATACGTTCGTGACAACCTTCAACAAGTTAAGCAATGCAACTTCTCCAACAAGGCAAACAACTCATCAAGATGCAGATTCAACAAAACCTTTTCCATCTCCCCCGGGCACTCAACGCAATGGATAACATTGCTTTCTAAGGAGGGAGGATTGATCCAGGTGGATATCGGTGGCCGCCCACCTTTTCCAATTGGCTCAAAACAGTTTTCTGGCAATTTTGGTAATTTACTATTTTTGGCAGTTTTTAACTTATGGGGCCATTTTGAGGGCCTAAGTGAAGGTTTTTTTGGATCAATATTATCAATTATAGATGAAGGCTCTCATTAATCCCCCTAAATGAATATCCTTGATGATACCTTTCCAACAAGATATCGTGCGCCCCAAACAGAGATCATATGCCAAAGTTACGCCCCCGAGAAGTTGATACACCAAACTACGCAAAACGGGGTCCACAAAATTGTTGGCTTTTCATCTTCTGGGGTTAGGGTTTTGGATTTTCTTTATGATAAAAAAGGTCGTTGGAGTCTCATTGTAAAATCATATTCTTGTGAATGCTAGTAGCGGACACATCTCTTCTCAGAGATAAGCTTCCACCATTCTAACGAGTCTTTCACTCTGTATTTTTACAGTTTTTGTACATTTTCGCTCATTAATAGAAAATTGTGTATTACTGTATCTTTGTGTTTATGGTTGCGTCTCTGATACATTTCTATTATATTATTGGATATCTGAGATATCTCTGTACATTGCTTTATTATATCTCCGCTCCCATTTCGTGCCGAAAATAATCCGGATCACATTCACACATGAGCAACTCTGAGACTTCCCTCCTTTGGACTGCTTCGCTATCTCACTTGTGCCAAGAGATCACATTATTTCTTGATTTCACACTCTTTATTTATGATCAAATGAGAGGCTCTTGATGGGAATTTATATTTTTCCAAGTACCTCCTTTATTTGAATTTAGGGTCGACCCATAACTTCTTGTTGCAAGCGTTTTTCTCCTTTTCTTGATTTTGAGGCCAACTTATAACTTCTTGTTGCAATCGTTTAGGGGCTTTGTAACCATACTTCAGGACTTCATGTTTAAGAGGGTATAAATTCTCAATCATGAGTAACCATGTGGCATACCACCTACCCTTGGAAATGGCATGATGAGGACTATCCATCTATGATATTTTTGCATGTATTTGTAGTGTCCTTTGTACTATTTTTCTCCAATCAACTTCGAGATTCATGACCACACCTCTAAGGATTCCTAGCCATATTCTCATGTTTTCTTTGTAGAATTATTCAAAGCATTTTCATGTGAGGGCCATGCTTAAATCTATGCCATAAGGGGACCACTTTGGAGATTCCTTCATACAGACCCATCACTTCTAAGGGATTTTGGACATCTTCTAAGGTTGACATCAATGATAACCAACTTTCCAACAATATCCCCCTTTGGCATTGATGACAACACTCATACTCCCCCTGTGGTCATTGCTCCCCCTATATTCATGTTTTTGATCTTTCTCTCACGTTTTTGTTCGTTCTCTCCCCCTTTGAAATCAATGACAAAGGGTAACTCCCTCTGACGATTGTACTCCCCCTGCCTTCTTTGCAAGATGATGTGTAGATCAATGTGGGGTTTCTTTTATATGCTTCCTTTGCTCTCTTCCAGGGCTTCTTGTCCATTGGTACTTCCTAGTGTAATCCATTGACATATATTAAAAGTATTCATGTCAAATTTCCTTCATTACTTGAATTCAAATCTTCAAGGATTGGCATTTCTTTATCGAGCTGGCATCAGTGACATAGTCATTCAACAATCTCCTCCTGACGGTTTCTCTCCCCCTGTCTTGTTGTACATCTCATGACTTGCCTTTCTATGACTAGTTGGTTCCACCTGCGAATATGCTTTTTTTCTGAGTCATATGATTTACTAAACATTTCTCTTGAGCTCATGCTTTCATCCACTATCATGTATCTTCTCTAGTTCATGTCAAGTATTGTCTTCTAGACTTGTCAAATATCTCATGAATTCATCTTTTTCCATGTGTCACAAAAATTTCCATGACTCTATTACTCAACTGCACACAATGTTGATTAATCTACCACTGCAATGTTTTGAGAGCTTCCTCAAATCTACTGCAATTGATCATTGTATATTCCTGCTTCTCAAGTTGAATGAAATATGTCCACTAGTTTTCTCTATCTTCAAATCAAACTCTACAAGTTTGCAACAAGTACAGATTCTCGAATATGTGATGAATATATACCTCCTTGAATACATGCTTGGAATCCTCTATACAATTAGGAATCTCTGCCTTAAAAGTGTGCCAATGATATTCCTCGTAACTGCCAGCTGAACTCTTCATACCTGCATGGGAATGTGTTCTGAAAACTGCTCCTAAATCAACCAATCTGTCACGAGACATTCTGCACCTTTGCTATCAGACCATTCAAAATCTACCTTCCCAAAATCTGCAAACACTTCAGACTGCCTGAAATATAGTTCTCTAATATGTAATAGATGTTTCTTAGACTCCCCCTCTTCAATATTTACATTACTGGGAATTTCCAAGCTAGATTGCTTAGAACAATATATATGCATTATCTATTGTAGGATCATCATTCTAAGTTCTGACATCGTCCTCTTTACCTATAGATTCATCATGATCTCGCACATCTGTAAATCCCGTGAGTATGATCTTTGGGAGTTCTTCATTCACCTATTCTTCTTATTTTTGTTTTCTTCTCCAAACCTTCGTGTATGTGATGCTAGTGTTTTACTTCATGGAAGACTTCATCATGCTTCTACAATCACGAGCTATGTGCCCATAGTTGTGGAATTTGTAACATTGAATATTGTAGGGGACCACATAAACATCTCTTGGTTGAACATTTCTTCCATAAGCTCTGCAATCTACAACTTTATGTCCAAAGTTATTACAAGTAAAACAATAATCGAGAAAGAAACTTTGATACTTGGGAGCTAATGATAGTCTTTGTGATGTAGTCCTTCTGAATTCGTGCCTTAATTGATCACGATCTTGTCTTCTATTGTTTCCTTCATAATGAATGAAGTTTCTTTGATACCTAGAGATAGGAGGTCTTCTTGGAGATACACCTCTTCTACATTCATCCATTTTTTACTCTTGCTAACCATGGTTCCTTCCTTTGAGAATGTTTGCATAGTTCTTAGCCTTCTCTTCGTTCTTCTTTTCCAGGAATCTAGAACACTTCTCTTCAAATTTCACTACTGGCTATATGGAGCTTCCTCTCTCTTTGATGATCTTGCTGGGATTGGTATTTGAATCTTAGTTGCATGAGGCCTCACCAATGTATCCAAGACCTGCTTTATTGAAGGGTGACCTTTGACAACTGAGAATATATTATAATACTTGAGAGCTCTTCAAGTTCTTGTTGAGCTTGTCAACTTCAACCCTCAATGAGACGACTTCTTCTTCAAGCTTCTCTCTATATTATTCTTTCTTCATCATCTGGATCTTCATTACTTCTTCCATTCTCTTTGCTTCTTCAAGTTGGGTTTTCAAGGAGATGACTTCTTCTTCAAATATTCTTTCTTGTTGACTAAATTTTGCTTCAAGCGAGCAACTTCTTCTTCTTCCCTTTCAAGTTCTTTTCTCTGTAATATTATTTCAGCTTCCAAACACTTGTTTATTTTATGATTTTATTCCAATTGATTTTTGAGTGTTTCTTCAATCACTCTGGCTTCTTCCACCTGAACCTTTATATTTATGATAATTTGTTGGACTTCTTCATAATTTTTGTTAGGGTTTTGAGAACCTGCCTTTAGCTTGATCAATTCTTCCTTAAGGGACTTGTTTTTCTTCCTTTCCCTTTTTAAACCACTTAAAGCATTGATTATTTCTACCTCAAGATCCACTTCACCTTCTTCATAATCTTCTTTGTCATTTTCAAGGGTTCCTTTCTAAGTTTCCATTGCCATGAAGAGCACTCTTTCTTCTTGTTATATCTCAACATCTTCTTTGTCTTGATCATCATGCTCTGGCTCTGTGATTACAAGAAGAGATCTCGTAGAATAAAGAGTGTGTAGCTTATCCCAAATCTCTTTTGTTGATGTGCATTGTCCCACTTTGAATTACCATATAATCTATCCAAGATGACATCCATTCTTATTTTTTTGTTCCTTTTTAATTTCTTCTGGGATGCAGTCTTTGGAGGTTTCTTTGGAGTGGTGTATCCTGAACAATTGAGTCGCAAATGTCAAACCCATGTGCATGTAAACATACCTCATTCCTAAGCTCCATATTTCATAATTCTGACCATTGAACACTGTCGCTCCATTATTAGAGCAATCCAGTATCTGCCTTCCAGTGGTTAGACTGTTTCTGAAGGACCTGCTTTGATACCAATTATTAGAATATTCACCAATACTGAGGGGGGTGGGGGGTCAATCAATATTGAGCACTTTTTACCATTTTTAACCATAACATGTAAACATTAAGTTATCAACAACTTATAACTTATGATTGCATTCAATATATCATCAACATATAACCATAGATACACAATACACAAGAGTTTTACTTGGAAACCAAAATGGGAGAAAACCACATAACACTTTTTAATATATATCTTAAACATTACATCCACAGAAAGCACCAACTTCCAAGATTCTCCAGCTCCAACTGGAATATGGCACCAACCCCCTGTTTATAGGATTCAACCTAAAGGAAGCTACAACTCCCTAAGTTCTCCAGCTCCAACTAGAAGGAGGCTCCAACCTCCTAGTTTACAGGCTCCAACCCGAAGGAAGCTCCAACTCCCTATATTCTCTAGAATCAACTAGAAAGAGGTTCCAACCCCCTTGATTTATGAGCACCAACTCAAAGGAATATGCAACTCCCTTGCAAGCACCAACTTTCTATATGACGACACCAATATTCCCGTGCACCACCCAACCTCCCAAAAATATAAATAAGAGACTCAACCTATCATTGTAACTGTCACTGATATCGATACATCAACATCATCAACCCGTCACTGTTATTGCCACTGACACCGATACATCATTATCATCAAAACTGGTTCAACCACATAAATCTCATGCCAAGATCACCAATAACATCCCTCAAATCATATGCTCAAGATCACCATGATATGCATCAAACCATGTGCCAAGATATGCATCAAGCATGTGCCAAGATATGCATCAAACCATGTGACAAGACCTATAAGATATCCCTCAAAGAATATACCAAAATATATTCAAGATACAAACCTCAAAACATAGATAAAACATACCTTTCAACATTTGAAAAACTGGTGCATGAAATCACAGATCATCAAACCTTCCTTAAATTTAACATCAAGAGAATAACACCTTCTTCAAACTTTTCTTCAGCCTCACCTGACGATACCAGGACAACCAACGGGGGCCTCATGGGACACCCTGTAATTGACCTGTGGGGGTCACCTCAGATAGGGTTTCCCATAAAACCTTCCCACATCTGCAACTGTGAGACTTCTCTCCTTCGGACTGCTTTTCTATCTCACTTGCGCCAAGAGGTCACATACTTGTTTTATTTCACACTCTTGATTTATGATCAAATGAGAGGCTCTTGATGGGTATTTACACTTTTCCAAGTACCTCCTTTATTTGACTTTAGGGCCGACCTATAACTTCTTGTTGCAACCATTTTTCTCCTTTTCTTGATTTTGGGGCCGACTTATAAGTTCTTGTTGTAATCGTTTAGGGGCTTTTTAACCATATTTTGAGGCTTCATATTTAAGAGGGTATAACTTCTCAATCGTGAGGAACCACGTGGCGTACCACCTACCATTGGAAATGGCATGATGAATACTACTGATCTATGAGATTTTTGCACATATTTGTAGTGTCCTTCACACTCTTTTTCTCCAATCAACTTCAGGAGTCATGACCACACCTCTAGGGCTTGCTAGCTTTATTCTCAAGGTTTCTTTGTAGACTTCTTCAAAGCATCTTCCCGTGAGGGCCATGCTTAGAACTACGCCATTAGGGGACCACTTTGGAGATTCCTTCAAATAGACCCATCACTTCTAAGGGCTTCTAGACTTCTTCTAGGGTTGACATCAATGACAACCAACTTTCCAACAAATTCAAATTGTGAAATTTTTTACATAGGTAATTCACTATGTCTCCTCGAGATTTTGAAAATTTCAGAGTTTGAAAGTTTACCAAGATTTTTTGTGGCTAAAATATAAATACAAATCATTTGAGACTAATTTCAGGACTAGTCACAAACCCTAACTTACACATAAGATATCTATGAGAATATAATGAACGAGATCCTGAAATTTTTACCACCTATGATTTGCTATCTTTCCTGAGTATCTTAAAAAAATTCTACCTAAAGCTTCCTAGAAAAAATGTTATAGCAAAAATACCAAGATGACTTGTTTAAAACTGATGTCAGGATGAGTCAAAAACCATATCTTCCCTAAGCTATATCTCCATAAGTATATTAAAACAAAACCTAATTTTTTTACGAGAGATACTTGGATATGTCTCTTAAATAACCTCCAAATTTCACTATTTGAAGAATCTGAGAAAAATATTTATAGCAAAAATTCCAAGATGATTTGTTTGAAGAAGAAAAACCTTGGGATCGATGCTCTGATACCAAATGTTATGAACTAATGCCCTGGGAATGATCAAAATCCAATGAATACCAATCCACTTCGAGGGGGAAACCTTATTTTACAATATATTCAATGTATGAGCTGAGATGAGATGATTGTAAGACTAGGTATCCTTGGTGTGTGTGTGTGTGTGTGTGTGTGTGTGTGTAGGAGACAAAGGGTACAATTATAATGAAAGGGTACAATGAAGGGGTCTAGCCTACATGCAAATATAACACTAGAAATACAATAATTCAATAGTTAGGGCTTAATAAGGGGTTTTATACTTAACATGGGGCTTTGTCTAGGGATTAACAATGTTTGACACATTTATATCCTTGAGACCACTTATTTTGAAACCACAATAAAAGACCTTAGCACATCATTCTTCCACTTCTCTAGGAGCAATATTGATTTCAGAAGGTGTATAGAGCATAGAAGCCTTACCTTTGTCACTAGTAAGGTATGGAGAATGACGTATAAAAAGAAACTTAGCTTCAATATGTCAAGCCAACTTTATAATTATGGAGATGTCTTCATGTTGGTGCATTTAACCTCAAGTTGGATTACATTTCAAATCCTATCGTTATTAAGCTTAAGAAGCTTGTTAACACTAAGAGCCATCACACAAGTAGCTAACCTTTATTTTTGGAGCATGTATTCTTAGGTAGCTCTTATTTGTCATATTTTAGTAAGTTGACTAAAGTAGAAGTAGCCATTTTCCCACACTTTATCATAATGGGTCACAAGCTCCTTGAAAAAATCATCCAAGGTGTAGAGCCAATCGAATGGTCTCTTTGTTTTCTACCACTGGTACCATGAAATGGTTGAGCATTAAGGTGCAAGGTATCAAAGGGTACCATTTTATTTGATGGAACCTAGTAGGGAGTAAATCATTGTTCTAATTGTGCCAATAAAGTATTCACATCAGTGCCATCAAACTTCTTAATACCAATCTTGGGATTGGGAAAGAACTAACATTGCATCCCAAGGGCATTGGTCAAACTAGAGAATGAACTTGACCCTCGATTAGACCCATCAATATGAGAAAACATAGATGCTTGGATACATTTTAAAATATCAAAGATATCATCTATTTGTTTGGGAAGTTGCTTGAGAGGATGGATCCTAGCTTCCAAGGTACTAATATTGTTAGGATATTTAGACGCTTAGGTGTTAGTTAAGATCATCTTGGTATAATGTGTCTTTATGTAAAGTGTGCTTCTTTAGTGTGCATTTGCAGGTATGTAATATGATGGTCATGATATATTCTAGACATAAAATGATCTAACAATTCATATTCTCCTTGATACTAACGTCTATATTGATTTGTGGTTTAACACTCGATTGATCCATTATCTCTATTTAAAGAGCATGGAGGGTCATTTGCTGAACATTGATTGTGAAAAACTCTTACGTACAATATTTTTCTTTTGCATTAATATATTACGTCAAGTGGTCGCATTAGATGAGGTCGTGGATTGTTTCCCTATTTAAGGGTTTTAACCATGTAAAACACTCATGTACTGATATTTGATATAGTTGTGTGAGTGGTTGCTTAAGGTGCTAATCCTATATGGAAATACCGTGTTTTGTCGAACATGGTATCAAAGCATGTATGAAGACTCGTTCTCATTGTTGATCGAGATCTTGAACCTGTCTCATTGCATGCATCAAAAGATTTATGGGTTCTACTATTTGTATGCATTTATAGGATGATCAAGTTGTTCCAATGTATCTGGAGTGATGCTTTCAATTGGAAACACTTTTTGTTTCACCCAAAAAGGTTTTCATTTTCCCAAGATATGACCTTTTTTGTCGAATCCGGAGATATAAAGTTTCATTACGTCTCTTAAATCTTTTTTACTGTGTTAATATTTTGGTTTATTTGTTTATATTCTTAATTTGGTACCCTTTTTGGTCTACATATAGTCTTTTTCATATGCTTTGTGTGATCTAGGAAAACTAGAAACATAATGGAAAGTGTTTTCTTTTATGTGTATGCTCTTTGCTCTTCTCTTTATTAGATCTCAACAAATCAGAAATAGAGAGGAAAGTTCCATTTTTAGGTAGGCTAGCCTAAATATAACCACATTGTTGACAAGTTTTCATTTATTTTTTCTTTAAAATTTTGCTTGTTTTTGTGTGTGGTTGCATTGAATTTTGGGGTAAGCACGCAGTTTGAGACCAAAAAAAAAACCTCCTCTTTTAAAACATTTACTACATATTTTGCATTGGCTCCCTTGGTTGAAAGTTACTTTATTAAATAAGGGGTCTTGAGTTTGTTGGGAATGTGTTTTATGGTTTTTCGACCCATTGTAATCTAATCTTGGTTAAGGGATTAGGATTGTAATATAATTTGGGTTAATGAATTAGGGTTTTGGATGCCATGAAGTACCTATATATTATATTGTAAATGGGTAAGTTAATATAATGAAGAAGATAAAGGTGTGACTCAAATGTTTGCTAGTTTTCTCAATTAAGGGTTTCTAGGGTAAATCTTTGTGTATTGTGTGCGTGTGTCATTATTGTTCTTTCTATTTTTCTTAATAATTTGTATGCAATGTTTCACTTCAAAGGTTTAAAACATACATTTGGTATCAGAGTAAGATTATTGGCTTAAGGGAGACACCTTTGTTGCTAAGGGTTCCACTTTTTTGATAAAGCAATGTTATATTGGGTCGGTGATAAACCTGGTTTCATTGGGAGCTATGTAGTGGTGATTCTTGTGTCGAAAGAGAGTGGTAAACAATTCTTTTTGGTTTGCATATTGTCTTTTTCATGTGTTTTTTGCAATCTAGGCAAACTAGAAACGCAGTGGAAAGTGTTTTCTTTTCTGTGTATGCTCTTTGATATTCTATTTATGATATTTCAACAAATCATAAATAGAGAGGAAGCTTTCATTTTCAGGAAGGCTAACTGAAATATAACCATATTGTTCAAAAAAATTGATTTACTTTTTGTTTGAAATTTTGCTTGTTTTTGTGTGTGGCTGCGTTGAAGTTTTGGGGTAAGCACACACTTTGAGATAAAGATTTAAAATAAAAAATTCCTCTTTCATAACATTTGGTACATATTTTGCATTAGCTCCCTTGGTTGAAAGTTACTTTACTAAATAGGGGATCTTGAATATGTTTGGAATGTGTTTTATGGTTTTCAGCCAATGGTTTTTCAGCCCATTGTAATCTAATTGTGGTTAAGGGATTAGGGTTGTAATATAGTTTGGTTTAATGTATTAGGGTTTTGGATGACATGAAATACCTATATATTGTATTGTAAATGGTGAAGTTAATATAATGAAGAAGATAACGGTGTGGCTTTAAGGTTTGTTGGTTTTCTCGGTTAAGGGTTTCTAGGGTAAATCTTTGTGTATTGTGTGTGTGTCATTAGTGTTCTTTCTATTTTTCTTAAGAATTTGTATGTAATGTTTCACTTCAAAGGTTTAAAACCTACATTTGGTATTAGAGCAAGATAATTGGGTTAAGGGGGACACATTTGTTGCCAAGGGTTCCTTGTTTTTTATAGAGCAATTTTATCTTGGGTCTGTGATAAACTTGGTTTCAATGTGAGCTCTACAACGGTGATCCTTGTGTTGAAAGAGAGTGGTAAGCAGTTCTAGAATCGAGATTTAGAAATTTAATGGTTAAAGCTTTGAGCTATGGAAGCTAAAGATGGAGGAACTTCTTGTAGACAAAGAAAAATGGGCCACTCTGGATTCTAGTTCTGCACCTATGGGTATGGTGGCAGAATACTAGACAAAGTTGGGTAGGAAAGCAAAGAGTACAATATAGTTGTGTATTTCAGATTCAATGTCATTGAATGTCTCACAAGAAGCTACAACCAATGATTTATGGGATAAGTTAGGGAATTTGTATTAGTCTAAGTCCTTGGTAGAAAAAAATTCCTTTGAAAGAAGTTGTACCTCCTAAGAATAAATGGCAATGACTCGTTAGAGCATATACATGCCTTTAACATTGTGGTAAGTCAATTATTGTCTATCAATAGTAAAATTTATGATGAAGTTAAGTGCATTAGTTAATTGTGTTCTTTGCCAGATTCATGGGATAATCTAGTTATAGCTATTGGGAGTAATGAAACCACATTAGAGTTTGATGATGTGGTTTCATCCTTGCTATTGGAAGATATGAGGTGAAAAACCATGGATAGTCAGAGCAAAGATGCCTCTTCTATAAGAGGTTGTCCTCGAGATAGAAATAAAAATAAATCTCCGGGGGGAGGTTTTATACCTATTGGTAGCATATGGTTGTTTAAGAAGAAGTTAAATGCATAAGGTAAAGTGGAGAAATATAAAGCTCGCTTAGTAGCAAAGGGATATTGCCAAGTAGAGGAAATTGATTTTGGTAAAAAAAAATCTCCTATGGTTAAATTAACTTCTATTAGATTTATTTTGTCTATTGTTGTTTCTTTTGATCTCGAAGTAGAGCAGATTGATGCGAAGATAACATTTCTACATGTGGATCTTGAAGAAGAAATCTACATGAAACAACAAGAAGATTTTATAGTGAAAGGAAAGAAAGAGTTGGTTTGCAAGCTAAAAAAGTCCATGTATGGATTAAAACAATCTCCAAGAATGTGCTATCAAAAGTTTGATACTTCGTGTCAAGACTTGGTTTCTCAAGAAGCAATGTTGATCACTATGTGTATTCTAAGCTAGTTGGTGATCATTTTATTTATGTGATTTTGTATGCTGATTGTTGGTTGTGGAGCCTGATTATCTTCCTGATTTAGAGGTCTTTTACTTTCAGCCGTGTTTGTACCCCATGAAGTATTTAC
>SNQJ01S0062015.1:16252-41619 GCA_010110895.2 Picea sitchensis | reverse complement strand
CTTGGCAGGTAGTTTTGTGAAAATGATCAATTTTAGTGCTACCTAAGAAATATCCTGTACACATTTTGTTGGTATTGCATATAAATGTAAGAAGAATGTTTCGAAATACAAATAATGATTCAAATACTGAAGCCCTGCCTGTAAGTCAGCTCTGCAAATGAAAAAATGAGTGATGTCCTGTTTACCAGCACATTAGAGCAAGGCGGAGGGATGGGTACCCCATTTCCATTTCTCACTTTGCTCACACTCCCCCAAGATATTTTCTGTTAAACAAAATTAATGACTGCAAAAGTGAGAATTCCATCAATGAGGGCAGTGCTCACGTGTTCTGTAGGAAAATATATCTTTGCGTGCTTATTGTGTTTCTCTTTTTCTTCCATCTTTTGTTGTTGAGTGGATTGGAGAGCTTTGATTAGTTACAAGATCCGTTCATGGAGATGTTCAAGGCCGAGTTCAATAACTTTCATAAGCTTGGTCTTCCTCCTACGAAGCCGTCAAGCAATAAGAGGAATTGCTTTAGTTTCCACACAGGAGGAGACGTGAGAATAGAGCAGATTGGGGATCCAAGATATACGAGTTCGAATCCCTTCCAGGCACAATATAATAACCTGGGAGTAAGTTTGCATGTCTATAATCCTATTTGAGTTATTTAAATCAACATCTATACCCAGTGGTGGAATGGGTTTATCAACAAACACAGAGTCATCTTAATCTTGAGCCCCCTAAAACGTTCATTACTAAACATACAAGATGATCTCTGTCATTTTGTCATTTGTTCATCCCTAAGCACAAGACATGATCTCTGATAGCAATAACAGCGGTTGCATGTGGAGCGAAACAATTGTTCTTGCTATTGCATGTAAAAACTACTAGTCATTCTCATGGCTGACTTCTTCCTTTCCCATTGTCCTGAGATTTCTCCGTTTCTCCAACGTCCAGATTACTAGGTTCAAGTTATATTATTATTATTGACGAATTGATTTATATAAATTTTGTTCTTCTAAATCAATGCATTTAACACCACACGGAAAAGCGAGTTATTTCTGTAACAAATATTTCCTCTTTTCCACTCAATGAGAGACATAATGAATAATGAAGTGTAAATGGTGATAGATACTCTGCACATTGAGTATTTGTGTTTTCAGTTTCATGTTTAGATTTCTTATTATGGTTATTGGCATTTCCTCATGTTGTGTCTGGTTGAATCTTGCGATCGTGCACCATTAGAGAGCGTGTGGCACCGCGACGTTTCTCACTTGGTTGTTTGGAAACACCAAGGATACTTCGTCCGGACTACGCCTCTTCACCTAGAGCATACCCATACTTTGTTCTAGGCTACCGACGAATGACACTCCTAATCTAGTGCAACTCTTGTATACTTAGACAATTGTTAACAGTTTAACACTTAGTCATATTTAAGCATACATCCATGAACATGAGAAGCCAAGAAAACATCAACGAAACAAACAAGAGAAACATAGATATAGTGAAGACATCACAAACTATGCCTAACACTCGGCTAAGCCATTGTTATTGCTAAACAGTTACAATATGAGCACTACTAGCTCGGTTTACAACTAGGTGGAGTCAAACAACTTGTTTCACATCACCAAGACACTCGTACACAGGTTCGTCACACCAAGAATCTATGTCACAACCATCTCCACAACTCCCTGCGGTGCACCCCAGATGTACCCTCAACCACATACTTATTGTCTCTTTGTTTTTGCAGACTTTATAAATTTTGGTTCTGCCTCACACATGCCTCCAATGGACCTGCATTTCTAGACTTCCCCAAAATAGGCCCAAAAGAAGCTCGCCCAAATCTATCCACTAAATCCACCTCAAGGCAACACAATTCCTCCCATGTGGAGCGACTTGGATCCTTGAGGGAGCTTGCCCCTCTTCATCTCAACCTGCCTCATAATCACAAATCTTTCCTTGGTCTCTTCCAAGCTTCCTTCTTGGTTGTGCGCCCTTGTGCTTTTATAGGGGTCGATCCTAGTCATTCATCGCATCTCTTTGCCCATGGATGAGTCGACCCATGGGTAGGCCGACTGCTCATGTGGGTGCGTTTTGGTGGCTTGCTCAGCCAACCCACTGAATGCCTTGTTTTGTTGTCTGTTCTATGCCCCCATCCATCTAATCGACTCGCCGTCTTAGGTGTGTGCACCCCTTCGGTGAATCGAGCCGACTTGCCTAGGTGCAACCCCCATGCCTTAGTCGATTCATTCATTTGGTGGAGATCCCAAGTATTTCCCTCAACCCTTCATCAAACCGTTCATCATTTGACTTGTGTTGCAAGGCATCGTGGGTGGAGTCACCCCTTAGCACGTCGCACACCCAAGGAACCCAAAATCTCTCCATATATGAATACTTTGTTTCTTCGAATGCACCAAGCATCCTTGTTTCCCACTTTCCTTCATTTCAGTCTATGGTGGCAGTGCATGCACCCAGGCTTGGTGCCCTAGGCCTTACATCCTCTCCCACCTCAAGTCATTATCGTCCTCGACAACATCCAAAAAACCTGCGATATCCAAGTCTCTCCCCAAACTCATGCTCATTTTGCAACTAAGTATGCTAGAAACCCCAAGTTTTGTGCCAACTAGAAACCCAAAAATTATGTCAAAGTGGAAACCTCAAGTTTCCTTGCAAAGTGGAAACCCCAAGTTTCAGAATTGCGATGAAATTATCCGCAACATGTGCAACCATCAACACTGCCCTATGCCCAAATTTGTGTGCAACCAAAAATGTCCACTATGATGAAAAGACATCTCTTTCCCAACTCTGTCCATGATGTCTAAGCTCCCATTGCCATATTGTGACGATCGCTCTTCGTTTCACTGTTGTTGTTGTTTCCTCGACACTTGCTGCAACCTCAACCAAAACTTCAAAAATGTCTAAGTGTTGAACTTCTTTGAACTTGTTGTTTCATCCATACTTCAACCAACTCAACCATGTATCTGCATAGTGCATGCCTCAAGTCTTGCATTGGTTGTGTAGCTAGTCCAATCATCACATTAATTTCTTGAAATGTGCATCTTCATGCCCAAACTTAGTCTTTTCTATCCACATCTCTGTCACTCCATCCAAATCTAAATACTAAGGAAAGTGTCCATCCTTGCCTCATTGTTGCTGCCATGATCTGATCTTTGTCAAGGAGATCTTCCACAATGTCTAAGTGTTGCACTTCGAACCTACTAGTGCATTTGTACTCTGACTTCTTCTCTAATTAATTTCATCTGCACAACGATATCATGCCAAGGCAGGGTCACCCCTCGCCTTGTTTCACTATGCAGTCACCCCAAAGAAAAGTCATCTGTGGAAACTTAACTCCATTGTCCACCTCATGGCACAACTAGCCAATATTTGCACCAAGAACTGCACATCCAGATTGATTTTTCCTCACTACTTCATCACCCAACGATGTTGTTGCATCTACCTCTATATTCCTTGGAATGGTTAGGCTTCACCCTCAAACATGCTTCCCCAAAGAAAGAGAAACTCCCATCTCCAAGTACTCCCTTCATGTTGCAATCTTCATGTCTGCATAATCCTCCAAATGAAGGAAAGTCCTCAACTCACCTCCTTTCATCAAGTCACGTCTTCATAACTCAACATCTATGATGAGCGTGGCCAACATGACTACACTCCTCAAAACGTCCTAACAAATTGTCCAAAGTGCTCTAGGTTATCATGACTTCTCTAGTTTTCTCAACAAACCATCTAAAGGTTATCATAAAGTGCATCCACGTCAAAGGGGTAAGTCCAAGTGATCTCCATAAAGTGCCAATTCACACGAGTGACCTCCAAATCATCAAATTAGGCTCAAAATATCCCTAATGTCCTCATGAAGTGCCTTGAAATAAATTTGACCCTCCTTTAGTGAGTAAATTTCTTTAAAAAATGTGCCAAAGGAGGGGGATGCTTTCGATTTTGACACATGGAAAGTATAGAGGATGTCCATGCAGATTAAAATAGTTCCTTTATGCCTCATAGAGGGTGACTAATTCCTCAAAATCCATGATATGCCTCAAAAGATGTGCAATTGAACAATCATTTGCAGAATGGTCTCTGAAGGGCCAAGTGTGGTACATGTATAAAAAATAAAGGGTCCATGTGGGTAAGGTGTTCTAAATCATGGGTGTGATAACCCTTACAAATAACAATCACCTTTAAAATAGAAAAAGAACAAGTGAATAGTTAGGGCCCCGTAAATCATGTANCCAAGTGTGGTACATGTATAAAAAATAAAGGGTCCATGTGGGTAAGGTGTTCTAAATCATGGGTGTGATAACCCTTACAAATAACAATCACCTTTAAAATAGAAAAAGAACAAGTGAATAGTTAGGGCCCCGTAAATCATGTATCCCAGTAGATCCACCTAAGAATGGCTACATATCTACCCTGGACATAAATTCCTGACATCAAAGGGAGTTACCACCTCCAAAGAGGTAGTTAGTTGGAGAAATAAAAACAAGCACCCTGAGAATGGGGAATAAAAGGACATGCCATGATCGTCTGCTTGAGGGGATATGGGTAACCACTAACCAACACTTGTACATAAGTACATCCCATCATGTCCACATACAAAGAAAATCATCACACATTGGATACACCCGAGTGGTCACATATTGTAAAAAAATATGGGGTGTAACAGTTGGTTCCAACTTGGGGAAATGTGCTCATCTTGAGAGTGCATGAGAGCTCCAAAATATTCCATAAACCTATAGACTTGTAACATTTTGACAAAATGAATATTAAATGCAATGGAGGGGAGGACACAATTGTCTTTTCCCTTCCTTGAGATAAAATAAATCCAAGCATGAAATGAAAAGAACGAAGTACGTAACATCAACCCTTTAGAGCATTTCATACAATGTAAACATCATTTCCTTTCTTCACTAAAGATAAAATGCAACACTCCATAAAATGAAACGCAAAAGTAGATAAATTCAGAAAAATTACTATAGTACAAGGATGCCTCGAAGGCATCAGATATTACCTTGATAGAACAATTTCAAAGCTTTCCCATTCACATGAAAGGGAAACTTTTCACCATCCAAATGACTTAAGTATAAATAATTGGCACTCTGTGTCTTGTCTTGACTGTGTGTTAAGTGATGAAAGGCACATCTTTAGTTCTCATCAAACTCAATTAACTCATTAATTCTTCCTTTCATTATACCTGGATCAGAAGGCCAAGTGGAATGTCTCGACGGAGCGATGATTCTTGCTTCATGTGATTTTTAAAATTCTTTTTGAACAAGGGGGGGCAACTTTTGTCTCAGATTTTATCGAAGTGGATTGGAATATTCCTTCAAGGGTATCACATCTCCCTTGTAGACCTTCAAACCATCATGGGGGAAAGAAAACATGTCCCTAAGTTTTCTGACAAGATTTTCCATTTTATTTCTTTCCTTTCTTGATATTCCTTCATCGATCTTTATCATCTTTGGATCCTCGGTTGATCCAATATTGACTTCATCATATTCATTAGGCTTAATCATCTCTTTTTTCTCTGTGTACCTGTCATGTTTTTCAAACATACGCTTGAGAGGTACAAGGCCTGTTGGAATCTTGTTGTCCTTTTTTTCTTCTAATTTCTATACAATTGATATGGTTCTCGAAAAAATCTTGTAGAATCATAGAGGAGATGACTACTACATTGGTTGTTTCATTCAAATCCTTTGGTTCATCTGTTTGGGACTCCACTCTAGGAGCCAATTCTATTGTAAAAATAATGTAGGATCTAGGCTTTTCAAAGTAAATCAATTCGTTCTCAGGGTCTCGAGGATACTCCATGTAATATTTCATCATCGACTCTCTATGCAAGATGACAGGTAAACCTTGAAATTTTGGAATAGTGGCATATGACAAATCCATATGAATATTGCTTCCAAGGTTAGTGACCCACTTTATGGATAGAAGCAATCCCCAAGAATCAATATTATTAATGACCACCATGTCCATTACTAAATAAATTCCTTGATGAGAGGCCAAGTGAATTTGAAGGCCCTTGATTAATCCACAAACTTTCACTTCCCTGGAGTCCATGGCACAAATATTCATGTATGGTATTGAAATATTCAATCCCAAATGTTCCATTACCTTAAGGGACATCACATTGGCTGAGGCTCTGGATTCCAACATACAATTGTGTAAGAACAATCCTTCCACTATCAATGATATGAAAAATGACAGGTTCTTCAGATCATTTCTTCATTTGCACATGGTTTGGAGAACGGTAGGGGAATATTCACTCTCATCCATGAAATGAGTTGATTGACTTGTTGGTTCAATTCCTAAAACTTATTTTATTTGATTCTTCATGGAAGGGATCTTTTCCATATCGATGACAAGAACAAGAATATTAGGATTATTAGTCCATCTTGTTACATCCAAATTCATTTTTGGAAAATTGCTTGTTTGGGGATCTCTTTGTATAATCTTTGTGTAGTGTTTTATTGGTTTTGAAACTAGATTATCCTTTTCTAGAGGCTTGGGAGGTCCTAGTTGATCCTACAGAAGACTATTCCTCTATATTTGATAGACTGCAGCTCCCTTTTCAAGCATTTGATGTATCTCTTCTTGGGAAGGAATCTTTCCAAATATTATGTTTTTCTTTCTTCCTCATCTTCCATCGACTACCCATTCTGGAATATTTATTCCATCAAGCAAATTGTTGCAAGTTTCCAAATTTGGCTTGCTATTCTGACCATTCACATGATACATTCTCATGTAGAAGGAACAATTCCTTTCATCGTGGAAACTTTGGCAAGCCTTGCAAAAATAAGGACGTCCACCCTCTATCATATTGGTAGGTTCCAACGATGTAGGAGGTCTCTGATTCGATGGTGGACCCTTCTATCTATTATTTTGTTGCATCATGATCTAATGTTGGCTTCTTTCCAACTGCACCATCCTACCCTCTAAGTCATAGGTAGTCATTTTTAACTTTTCTAGTTGGTCCAAAAGGCCAACAATAGCCTCAAGAATGGGATGTGTGGCAAGAGTTTCTTTGTATTTAGGGTTATCCTTCGCCCTATGGTTGTTCAGTGCATTGGGCTTCCCTGAGTGATTCCAATTTCCATAAATAGCCTTGGCATTGATATTGGAAGAAATGAGAGTTGTAGGGTGTCAATATTCACATGCAATTCTATGTGACTAATTTCAAATCTGAAAATTGCTTCCTAGTGATCTAACTATCATTGAACAAATTTACACTGAAATTATTGACTGAAAAACATATGCAACGGAAAAAATAAGATTAGAGATGAATCATCAATACAAAAGAGATACAATAATTATGTTTTGTAACTTTATCCAAATCTCCAAATCTGAGGACCAAAATCAATCCTCTCAAAGTCACCAAAACTGAGGACAGAACTAGTCCTCTCAAAATCACCAAATTTAAGGACAACCTTGTCCTTCAATATACAAACAAGAAAACCAAACCTCAACAATATCTAGAAATCTCCTCTACCCAAGAATATATTGTATATCACATGTACGACCTACTGACGTCACCTGTCAGCCTGTATGAATTTGTACCTTCCCAGAAAACTAGATACATGATTCACCAACTAGCAACCCACGGACATACATTGTTTTCTCCATTGCAAATCACGTATACCCTATATGAAATTCTTCCTTCTGCAATCCGCATATATACGTGCTTCTTCCTCGTGCAAACCATGTATGGCATGAAAAATTCGCTCCACGCATGCGACCTTCTTCACTTGTCTCTTCGGGGACAGAATCGCCACCTTGCAAGCTTTCCCTTGTTGAGATCACCAATCCTCCTAGGCACAAGGGCAAACTCACTTATGCTAATGTTATTCTTCTACAATGAAGATCTAATGTCACAATGACATCTCTCCTTTATATAGGAGTCCAATGAGTGAGTTCAGGAGTCCTTCGTAAACTCAACAATTAATTAGAATATTTTAATCCTCTTTGTTGGTGTGGCACCCCCACACAAACCCACAAATCCTATCAACTTTCTCATGAGGCCCTACCTCATTTCTAGGTTGATTTCACTGAAACAAAAGTCAAAATTGGTGCCAACGAAAATTTCCACATGCCTAGCACATTGGCCTCTAGTGGGAATACCTATCGAAGCTAGAAAACAATCAACACCCCCTCTAAGTGAGGGAGGTATCCCATCCTCCAACATATGGATGTACTATTGTCACACATAGTAGATATATTTCTAGATCGACCACCTCATCTATATTCCAAAAGTAGTACAAACTGGCTACTCCCTCTGTCACTATGGAAAATGGGTCTATGAACTATGTCACGGTCACAAGTCCTGCTATCAATTATGTCTGAATGACTGCATCCACAGTCACTAGAGCACATCCTATTGTCTAGTATATTTTAATGGCCACATCCTCGGCCACCGAGGAAAAATATTTCTTACTGGTCGCATCCTCGGTCACTAAGACAAAATCTTTCAGTCGCATCCTTAATCACTGAGAAAAAAATTATTTGACTGGCTGCATCCTCTGTCACTGAAGAAAATCCTTCTATGTAATATTCCTCGCTAGATGCTCCCTCTGTGACTGAAGCAAATACTACTCCCCAGTTCTCCTCATTGGATGCCTCCTATGTCACTGTAGAAAATCCTACTAAGATAAGTGTATCATCCATGGAGGTCTCACATTCCCTAGAATCCTCCTACCTTTGAAGCTCCTATCTAGCCTCTTCAACCCATGACACTTTTTTGTTGGTCCTGGAAGATGTCTCTCTCCAATTTGAACCTAAGGGGAAACTCCCTCTAAATGAACATCTATCCCTATGATCCAACTGAATCTTCCTGAGATCAGGCTCTTTCTGATATCACATGTTCCTCCTGAAACTTGAATCCCTATAAGTCTTCACATCACCTGGGGCCATCTGCTCCTTGTCCACTTTATTATGCACGTTCTTGGGAGGCTTCTCCTCCCTCCTGGATCCTGAGGGTTGACTTCTTCTGAACTCTAGCTGATGGAAAGGGCTCATCTTACCCCTACTAAAATTGAGGACCTTTCAAACTATCTTGGCCCATTATCAATTTCCAATTGAAACATGCCTAAACCATAGGCTATCGAAGTCATGGAAAAGTGGTTTCCTAAACTTTATTGGGAGTGCAATATCCTATCAGGATTCAACACGTCCCAAAACCAAAATATCATACGGTATTCCTTCACATTTCTCATGTCCTTTTAACACCTTCGCTACTCTGACTACGATGTTCAGGATCATCGATCTCAGGTTACAGAATAAAACAGAGTCCACATTAAAATTCACTTCACTCATGAAGAAACTTGAAGTGTTCTCTGGTATAAATTATGGTTTCACTGTGTATTTATATGAATTGTAAATACATTCAAACAATAAGAACCTGTAGCTCATTGGAATAATAAATTACCTCTATCAAACGATGAAAACTTGTCTGCAAATGAATTGTTCAAACTTTAGACACATAAAGTATATTTTGCATATATCTTCAATCATTCACAATGTAATAACTGGAACATTCACTGATTCATTAAAATACTATGTTTCTTTATTCATGTATACAAAAATTTTGTCACTTCAATTGAGCTCACACTGTCAATCTCAATTTCGAATCTTCACCTCAACTATGTCCTCCTCCTACTCCCCTCTCTCTCTATTCCTCTTTGCCTAATTCAAATTCCAACCCAAAAATATCTCAAACTAACCAACAACTCCCTTCCACAGATGAAGGAATTATTATTTTTAGTAAATAAATTCCTATCATGACTCAATGATCTAACTACTTGGCTTGATCTCCTCATGGGGAGTATCAACTTGCCATGTATTCCTATTTCTACTCAGAATTTGGCAACAAACTAACTACTTATGTAATTTTCAATTAATAAGAGACTTATTAATCAATCCTCCTCCAAATATTAGGACAACTTGTCCCCTTGCTAGCCACAACATGTGAACACACGATCACATTGTTGGCTAGGTCTAGATGCTCCTGCATCAGACTCCCATGGGTGAAAAGTCATGAACCCCTGTTCATCAATTCAGCCACTGTAAAACCTATAGCTTCCAGCTCTACAGTATTCATCCATGTATAATCCCCTACAGGATGCTCCATCCACTTGATAAAATATCTCAAGTAATTTTATGTCTTGTTCATGTAGTTTATTGATCTTTTCTATCATCACACTTCATTGTTGGTTTTAGCTTACCAGGCTTCCATATCTTATTCTGCAGTTTTCCATTACATTCACTTGTATCATTATTTTTAGTCATTCTTCTTTTCTTCTTCTGTCATCTATACATTCTCTTGGACTGTTTTTGTATGAGTCTCCATAACTCATCAATTTATCTGTCCAATCCACTTGTCAAATGACAAATACTATTCTTCTGCAACTGGATGTGTTCTTGCATAAGAACATCATAATCCATGTGCAAATATTTTCCCATATACATCTCTAATACATACAAATTCCTTCTCCATTTATGTCCTGCAACAATTCCAATTCCTTCTTATGGATTCTCATTCATGGCTTCATCACTTCTTACTTCAATTTCCAATATACCTGCGATCTCACAATTTTCTTGAAAACTAAGAACTCTTCCTGCTTGCTTAGGTACTTGGGATACCTCTTCCTCTAGTAACTTAATTTTTTCATCCTTGATGACTATGGAATCATATCCATCTACTTATTTTTATATACCAATAGACACACCATTGGCATAATCGTCTTTTGAAATGTCACTTTCAACTTCTTCTTCATCAATACATCTTTGTTTTATCATAGTCTTCATGTTACCATCTTTGGCTCAATAGCTCCATACTGTGAATTCAACATCATTCCATATTTATGAGACATTATGATCTTATCCATATTTACTTCAATCTGATCTTCAAAGACAATTCATTATTTCAAATTCACTTCACACTGCCTTATTCCTGCATACTAATATTCACCAGAATCAATCAATTCATGAACCACAAATGCTTCACCTTGTTTTCTCTGTATGTCAACATTCTTGACAACTTATTTTTCACATTTTTCATCCATGACAACTTCTTCATTCTCATTCAAATCTGATTTTACAGTCTAAATACTCATTCTCTGGTTTTCTAGCCTCTTCTCCAAAAGACTTAACTCATGCCACAAATCAGCCATCTCACTTGGAATTTCTCCCAAAATCTCTACACAATATTCACTACCTTCATTGTTTGCAACAACTGTCAATAGTCCTTCTTTACTCTGGTTGTCTTCAAGGTTAACAACCTTTAGTAATTGTTTATCATCTACAAAGTCTTCTATAACAACATTCACTAGCTGCTCTTCTTTGGCTTCAATATTCAATGGTTGTCCAATACATGCATAATTCACTACAGTTGTGTTTAACAACTTCCCTTCCTCCTTCATCACAAGATTATGTGAATGTACTTCTTCCATCTTCTGAAAAGCCAAATATTTTCTTTTCTTTTCCTCTATGACAACATTAAACAATTTTCCTTATTCAGTGTATCCTGCATTCACACACAAAATATTAGTTTCAAAACTATGAGACACTAAGGTCTCCTTAGATAATTTCAACATCAAATATTTTGGTTGACTTTCACTGCCTGAATACACCATAATATTCTCCATTAGTTTTATATTAGCTTCATCAATTTTCCTAAGAAAACTCTCTGATCCATATTCATATGATTGGATCCCTTCCTTCTTGATCAAGTTTTGCTCAAGCTTAGCTTTCTTGAGCCCTTTATCCTTCTTCCAAGGCAATGGTTGTTGTCTTTTCTTCTGCTACAATGCATGCCATTGCCCTTTTTTATTTTCCATAATCCATCCAATATATTGGTCCTCATTACTGTCTTGAATCAGCTTCTCTATCTTACAAAATCTTTCCTTGATCTCAGCAAACTCTTTGTCAAAATCGTTTTGACTTGTACTCTGGATGCATTTTGTTTTAACATATTGCTTCCCTTGACTGTAATTCTTCTCTGAATTCCTCACATGACTATGGATAGTCACTTTATTTTCTGGCTCCATGACAGTGTCAAAGAGCTGTCTTTCATTTCTCATGTCTGAGCAATCTGCATGACCATAATCAGTCATCTTTTCCTTTACTTGTATGAAAGTTTTCAATGACTTCCTATTGTCTTCTAAGTTTGTACAACCTGCAAACAAACGCCAATCATTAGTTTTAAAATAATGAGGCGTCACAACCTCTTCCGTTGTTTCAGACATCGAATGTTTCCACCGATTTTCATTCTCCAAAGGACCTATGAAACCATTCATTAGTTTCATATCTTCATCATCATCTCTCACATTTAAGTTCTGCTCAGGGTCACCTAAGTAACCCTTTCCTCCATCATATATCTCATGTTGCAACTCATCTCTTCTGAGTTCTTATCCTAACTTCACACTTGTTTGATTTCTCATCCTAGTCTGCAACTGTCTCCACTTGATTCTTTTCTTCTGAAGAACCCAACCATATCTTTGGTTTACCATATTCTTCTGTATGAACTCACTCATCATCTCTACTTGTACCTTTACCTCATCTATTTATCTATCAATTTTATTCTTACTTGATCCATCATAATCTCTCTTAGAACCTTTACTATGACTATCAGTAACCATAGTCTTCTTTCCTTCATGAACTCCTCTTTGTTCATCATGGAATATAAACAATCCATCTCTACAAGCTGACTCCATCAACCAGTTTGTAGATACCACACCAAGATTTTCCATGCTTAGTCTTCTACTAGCATTTATGTTGATTTCTTTCTTCTGGTTCTTTCTTCTCTCTAAACCCTTAAGATAACCATCAGTAATCATCTCTTCTTCCTTCTTCTGTGAAATCATCATGATCCACCTTGTGAGTTGCAACAACCTCTTCTATCTCTATAACAAGTTTAATACTTGTCTCCAGTACCAAGTCATCTTCTTGGTGACTCTTCTTCTTCTTGGTTCTTCACATAGAACCTCCTCTTAAGCACTCTTTCTCCTCAGCTTTCAAAGATACTAGGTTGTTTCTTTTCCAATTTCTCACTTCTCTTGGAGAACTAAAATCATCCTCCCTTATTCAAAAATTTAATGTGTTGTCTAGTTCAGTCACAAACCTCTTTACTCTGCTTTATCCACTAAAACTTTATTTATGCTTTCAACACTCCACTTTACTCATCATTTATTCAAGAATTCAACTAGATAGATTCATGTCCAACTTCTCATTTCCTGTTGCTACTACCTGCAATCAGTTAGTCTCTTCACAAGTAACTGATAAATAAAAATCATCACCTTTTGACCACTTATACTTCATCATACACCATTGTTGTCACTTACCTTCATTGTTCCTCAAACAAAAACATACTTTCTCTAAGAATTTCCTTCAATACAGTTTGTATTACCTTTCTCCCAAGGTAGAAAATCTTTCCAAAGAACTTTAAGGCTCTTTCTCAATCACAAAATCACCCTGCAATCAGCAAATCAACTCTCCAACTTGGCAATGCTGGAACTTATGAATCCTTTCTCCTTAGAGATTCCTTGGACTTCTTGTGAACTACAATATTAGCCTCTACAGTAAGAAAATATCTTTCACCTTGCTCCTATACCTCACCAAACTCTATCCCGGGTTTGGTTTCTTTGTACCCACTGGTCTTCTCTTCACAAAATCTCTTGAGTATTTAATACTCCTCTTCAGGCTTTCTTTCATGTAGTCACCTTCACCTATTTTATTTTATTTTAAATATCCTTTATCTCCTCATTACAACTTCAATCTGTAATATTCTTCCAGCTATTTCTAAACTGATTCTTCTTCTATTCACAATAGTTCTAGGCCTTCAAACTTTGTTTAATTTGACCGCTTGAATATTCAACTTTATGCTCACCACTTATCTTATGCAACACTTCTTTGTTCTTTCAAAGAACTTACCTATCATCTTAGTACCTCCTTTTCCACTCTCTATTCTTCATTCAAGAGACTTATTGGTGTCTACAAATTCTACAAGCATTTTTCTTGTCTTCTCTTCCTACCACTACAAATCTTCTACTTATCTTCTTCTCAATGTAGAAACTCTGTTAGGCACTCTATCTTTAGCCAAAGAGAGAACTTGCTCTGATACCAAAATTGATGGCAAGGGCTCAACTTACCTCTACCAAACTTGAGGATCTTTCAAACTCCCTTGGCCCATTATCAATTTCCAATTGAAACATGCCTAAACCATAGGCTATCGGAGTCAATGAAAAGTGGTTTCCTAAACTTTATTGGGAGTGTGATATCCTATCAAGATTCGACACATCCCAAAACCACAATACCATAAGGTATTCCATCACATTTCTCATGTCCTTTTAACACCTTCGCTACTCTGACTGCAATGTTTAGGATCATCGATCTCATGTTACATAATAAAACATAGTCTACATGTAAATTCACTTCACTCACAAAGAAACTTGAAGTGTTCTCGGGTATAAATTTTGGTTTCATTGTGTATTTATATGAACTTTAAATACATTCAAATAATAAGAACCCTTAGCTCATTGGAATAATAAATTAACTCTATCAAACAATGACAACCAGTCTGCAAATGAATCTTTTGAACTTTAGCCAGAGAAACTATATTTTGCATACATCTTCAATGATTCAAAATGTAATAACTGGAACATTCATGGCTTCATTAAAATACTATGTTTCTTTATTCAGGTATACAAAAAAAAATTCACTTCAATTGAGCTCACACTCTCAATATCAGTTTTGAATATTCACCTCGAATATGTCCTCCTCCTACTCCCCTCTCTCTCTATTCCTCTCTGCCTAATTCGAATTCCAACCCAGAAATATCTCAAACTAACCAACAAATTCCTTCCACAAATGAAGAAATTACTATTTTTAGTAAATAAATTCCTATCATGACTCAATGATCTAACTACTTGGCTTGATACACTCGCAGGGAGGATCAAATTGCTACTTATTCCTATTTCTACTCAGAATTTGACAACAAACTAACTACTTACGTAATTTTCAATTAATAAGAGACTTATTAATCAATTCTCCTCCAAATATTAGAACAAATTGTCCCCTTACTAGCCACAATGTGTGAACACACATTCACATTGTTGGCTAGGTCTAGATGCTCCTACATCACTAGCTTCCTCTGAGCATGTACCATTTGTGAGGCCACCTGCCTAACCACTCGTGGAGCCAACTACTCCTCCTCATCCATATATTTTCTCCTACTGGTCAAAACACTCATAGGTTGGCCCCTCAACCTATATAAGTTTCCATCCCTAACTCCAATAACCATTGTTTATTTGAATCTAGATTGTCTCGGCACAAGCAATACATGTCCATCTCGAAATAATACATGATATTTTTTCCTCTCAATCTCTAATACTAAGAGGACACACCTCCTGAGTTATGGAACCCACAACACATTCGACACCCTGGGTATTTCTCCTGACTCCAATCGAAACAATACAATACCAGATCCTCATATTGAATGCTTAGCTCCTGTACCAAGCTCCACACATAAGTCTGAGCCAGTCTTTGTGAAAGTGTCAAACAACTCTCTAGCACCTGTCATATGGCACCTGTACCTAAAAGGGTGAAGGCCAACACGATCTCCCTCTGGAACCTATCTGCAACCTCATCAACCTTTGTTCTTGATTCATGTTGCCTTCTTTCGCTTCCCCTATGGTGTGGAGACTGTGAAGCATAGTTCCAAAAATCACGACACTCAAAAAATTTGATCTTAATAAGATCCTCCTTCCATCTCGGCTCTGGAGATGCTTCCCTCTCATGAGAATCCCTTCTCCCCGATGAACCTATTATTTTTAGAGAAGCCCTTCTTCCCTTCCTAGTGTGAGTTTCAAGGACCTGGTTCTCATCACTGCTACTCTTTACCACACCATCCATATCATCTTTGGATACTAACTGGGTCTCCACCTCGATACAACTTGTCCATAGTCTATCAAAGTCTGACAACTTGTCTCATGCAAAAATCCCCTGCGCAAATGGCTCCCAGGACCTGGGAAGATCTCTTAATGCTACATTCACCAACTCAACATCCTATATTGTCTCACCAATAGTTGTGAGATGATCTCGTATCTGATTAATATTTATGAGATAACTGACAATTGTGCCCTCACTAGTCATCTCGATAATCTGAAGTTGGTGCTTCAAGTGTAGAATCTTTCCAATATTCTTGTTTTGGTAAATACCCACCAAAGAATCATACATATCATTGGCAGTTACTTTCTCGACAATGTGAGGAATCAAGTGGTCCTTCATAGAATCTAGAAATACCCACTTGGCCTTCACTTCCCTCTTCTTATGGAATGCCAAATCTACTAGATCAATCAGGCTAGGAACCACATCCTCAACATACTCCTTGAGGTAATTCTCTTCCAACAAAAGGTTAACGCTTGCATTCCAAGCCCGGAAGTTGGTTGCCCCTTCCAAATTATCCTCAAGCTTCAATGTATTCACCATCTTGACCTACTCGGAACAAGAACAAGAACAGGTACAACACTCTTCCAATGTTGTAGCCACCAAAGTGTCTCAAAATGATCCCAAGCTCTGATACCATGTCAATTTTCGCATGCAACTCTATGTGACTAATTTCAGATCCGAAAATTGCTTCCTAATGATCTAACTATCACTAAACAAATTTACACTAAAATTATTGACTGAAAAACATATGCAGTGGAAACAACAAGATCATAGATGAATCATCAATACCAAAGAGACATAATATTTATATTCTATAACTTTATCCAATTCTCTAAATCTGAGGACCAAAACCAACTCTCTCAAAGTCACCAAAACTAAGGACAAAACTAGTCCTCTCNCCAATATTCTTGTTTTGGTAAATACCCACCAAAGAATCATACATATCATTGGCAGTTACTTTCTCGACAATGTGAGGAATCAAGTGGTCCTTCATAGAATCTAGAAATACCCACTTGGCCTTCACTTCCCTCTTCTTATGGAATGCCAAATCTACTAGATCAATCAGGCTAGGAACCACATCCTCAACATACTCCTTGAGGTAATTCTCTTCCAACAAAAGGTTAACGCTTGCATTCCAAGCCCGGAAGTTGGTTGCCCCTTCCAAATTATCCTCAAGCTTCAATGTATTCACCATCTTGACCTACTCGGAACAAGAACAAGAACAGGTACAACACTCTTCCAATGTTGTAGCCACCAAAGTGTCTCAAAATGATCCCAAGCTCTGATACCATGTCAATTTTCGCATGCAACTCTATGTGACTAATTTCAGATCCGAAAATTGCTTCCTAATGATCTAACTATCACTAAACAAATTTACACTAAAATTATTGACTGAAAAACATATGCAGTGGAAACAACAAGATCATAGATGAATCATCAATACCAAAGAGACATAATATTTATATTCTATAACTTTATCCAATTCTCTAAATCTGAGGACCAAAACCAACTCTCTCAAAGTCACCAAAACTAAGGACAAAACTAGTCCTCTCAAAATAACCAAATATGAGGACAACCTTGTCCTATAATATACACACTACAACATATTGAAAAAATTACGACGAACTATTTCCAACGGTACGGACAAAATTGGTCGTACTGTCGAAAAATACAAGATCAATTTTTCAATTTTTCAATTTTTCAATTTTTTTGCAATCATGCCCGCATTCATTGGACTTGTGACGGAAACCTCTAGATGCATCTAAATTACGAAGGTTACTCTATATTCATCTCAATATCGACGATATATCTATGTTTGTCTCAATACCGACGATATCTCTAGTTTCATCTCACTATCGACGATAGTAGTGCTAGTTGTTGCTCTCTTCAAATGGTCACCCACTATTTGACTAAGTCAACATTGATTTGGTCAACTATCGTCGGAATTCTGATGAAAAAAAAATAAAAATATGTTGCATTTTAGAGATGTTGTGACAGTTTTGTTATAACGATGACGTTTCAGAAAAGGTATAAGGTGTTCTTGTCAAGCAAAAAAACATATTTATTTTCATATGTCAATTGCATTAGAATAATATAATATATATTCTATTACACCACTCAATTTTATAAGACAATCATCACTGCTTTTTTCTGGGGAAGAATGTCAGAAAATACTAGAGGTGGGAAAAAAGTAAAGAGGGTGAAAAGGGTGAAGGTAAATGTTGTTTCCCTTGCAAAAGATGATGTATTGCACATCTCGTAAGAATTTTAATAGGAACAGCTAAAAGACATTGTATGAGATATGGGCACATTGATGGAGGATCGAATGAATATCGTCCCATGGCAATTAGTTATATATTGATCATTATCTCGATTTATATTGATAGTATTTATAAAATTTTATATTGTTTTAATATTTGTTATACACACTAATTTTGCATGATTGTTTGTAATTATAAAGTTAGAATTTCCCCCTAAATTTATGTAGAATGCACCAAGTAGTAGTAGAAATGATGTTGTACAAGTTGAGGAACATGAAGCGAACAATCAAGATCAAGTTAATGATCCCACGGAAGAAGATGAAAATAATAGCATAGTTCAAGATGATGGGAAAATCAAATGATCCAAGACTTGTTCGCCCAGTCGAATGAGGATGGGGACAATGATGGTATTTATGATGAACCTCTGGTAGAAAAGGAAAATAATAGACTTTATAAAGGCTCAAGAGAAAATATTATCTCTGCTACATTGTTGTTGGTGAACTTAAAGGTTATAAATCATTTGTTGAACACTTGTATGACATAGATCCTAAGGTATCTAATATGTTTCATCACATATACATAAAGGTTGAATTTTTTTCTCTTTTTTTTAATGTTAATTAATTTTTAAAATAAGAATGCAATATTTATGATTAATATTCTTTATATTAACTAGTTATTTTTTATGTTGTAGATTGTTAGGTGATTTTTTGTTACCATCGTCAAATATTTTACCTTGCACATATCGATATTCACATGCCATTATGAAAGACATTGGAATGGAGTATCAAACTATAGATGCATGTCCTAATGATCATATTATATATTATGGAAAACATGCATCGAAAACATAATGTTTGCAATGTTGTGTCAGTAGATATCGAACCGATCAAGTAACAAATAGGGTGCCTCGAAAGTTTCTTCGTCATATTCCCATAATTCCAAGTTTGCAATGAGTGTTCAGGTGTGAAAGCATAGAACAGTTTATGGATTACCATGCATGGAACATAAGTGGAGGTGGTGTTCTTCGAATTCTTGCAGATGGTTATGCATTTAGGGAAATTGAGGAAAATGGGAAGAATTTAAATATGAACCTCATAATGTTAGGCTTTCATTGGCAGTTGATGGTGTTAATCCATTTGGAGATCTTAGGTCTATTTACTCGGTGAGGACTATTTTTGTTATCAACAATAACATTCCTCCTTGGATGTCAATAAATAGGGATCATATAATTTTGATAATGATTGTTCCATGTATTTTCTTACATTAATTTTCCGAATGTAACATTTTCATTTATTTCTTTTTTTGCAGAATATATTTTAGTTATTTATTTACTTATATAATATACATATCATGGTATTAATTATGTGTAGTTTAAAACAATTAGGTAAGTACCAAGTTAAATATATGAATGTATATATCGATCCTCTTATCGATGAGCTACTAAAGTTATGGGCCAAAATCACTATGCATGACATCTGTAAACCAATCAGGGAGAAGAAATTTCAATTTTGTGGAATACTTGTATAGACAATTCATGATGCCCCAGGTCTAACACATTTTTTTGGTATGTAACATTTTGCTGCACTTTAATACTATATAATTATTTAAATATAACATGCATGTTTTTAAAATAATCTCATCGTATAATCGACATTAATCCATTTGTGGTAGGTATTCAAATGAAGGGTAACTTTTCATGTCTAGCTTGTGGCCCTAAGATGAAGCATCGTCATTCAAAAATTTTAGGAAAGATGGTGTTTGACGAGTATAGGAACTTCCTCCCCAAGAACCATAGGTATCGTACTACTGAAAAACATTCTTTCAATTGGAAAGAAGAGTCTAGATTAAAACCACGAAGAATGACACCTCACAGATGGAGGTTGGAATATAAAGGAAATCATCAAGGTACATAATTGCTTTATGTATCGTATGTATAATATTGTTTTGAATTTTTATTTTAATTATTGAATTTATTTTACTGTATTTGATAATTATTGTCGTGATTTCTTTTATGCTTCATCTTATGGCCGCCATCACGAAGGTATTAATAATGGGCTTCCACGAGGAATGAAATGTTATCCCACTCAATTCATGAGGTTTCCCTACTATGAGGAGCTAAAAATAGCTCATTTGTTTGATACAATTCATATCGGGAAGAATGTGACAGAAACATTATGGCGAATCATAGATGGTAGGAGCGATAAAGAAAAAATTGCCAAAATTTGTATTGGCATTCATGAAGCCAATCATGCAATGAAAAATGTGATCCTATCAAATAGTGATGGAGACCAAAATAACCTTCCATGGTTATTAACAGAGAAACAAAGCAATGATGTAAAAGATGTCATTCAAAGAATTAAATTTCCCACAGGGTTTTCTTGGAACACAAATAATATTTTCATGAAGAAGGTGAATTTGGTGGGGTAAAAACACATTATTGGCATACCTTCATTAAGGTAATAATTTTGGTATACATATTTATATATTGACCGTATACAATTTTTAAGATTTTTTTTTGTCTACTTTGGAAAAAAATAACGATTCATTGTAATTGTTACAATATGTTCTACCTCTATCTCTCCCAAACTACTTTGACAAGAACGTCAAACACATTATATATGATCTTGGAAAATACATGAGGTAACTCTCTGTGATTTATATGCAAAATGTGTTTTCAATTTGTTGTTGTACTTAATGGCATATGTTTTACTTGTAATGTAATATATATTATGTTTTGTTGAAACATGTTATTTTCTTGCGTCATGCTCTGTAGATGGTTGTCATTGAAAGAAATCCATCAAGATGATATAAAGTATTGGAAGAGAGAAATTCCTCGTCTAATGTGTGAAATGAAAAAGTATCTACCTCCAACATTTTTCAATGCACAAGAACACTACCTCATACACCAAGTTGAGGAGATTGAAATGTGTGGATCTGTACACACAAGGTCAGTGTGGTTGGTGGAGAGGCACTTGAAATCATTGAAGGATTTGGTTAGACAAAGAGAAGGTCCTAAGGGTTCTATAGTGGAGGGATATATGGTATATCAATCCATGGTGTATATTAGTCACTATATTCCTAAATTATCAATTCCAACTATGCATGCAATGGATCACATTTGGGATGTGAACTCCATCAAAAAAATTGAAGTGGAGCACCTGTTGGGGAAAGGTAGAATGAATAAAGTGAGAGGTAATTAAATTTTGGAGATTTATAATACATATAACTTTTCTTTTTTGTGTGTAATATATGAACATACTCATTTATTATTTATTCTTTCATCAATTATTAATATTTACCATGGTTTTAACTAATTTTTAATATTGGTGAATTGTGATTTTTTTATTCAATTGTTCAAGATTGGGATGCCCTACATTTATACATAGCAAGCAATCTTGACTGGATGAAGGTATGGATTGAAAGATGTAAACAAAATCATGGAGTTAGGTTATCATGGCAACAATTGTTTGAATTGGTTAGAGAATCTCGTCGTAATGGAGATGCCAATGTTACGCAGAGGGAAATTGATTTAGCATATGGTTTGAAAGATGGACATGCAAGCAAATTCACCCATTTTATTCAGTTAATTTATATTGTATTAATGTGACTAGAACTGTGTTTTTTTCAGATACTTTCCAAGTTATATAAATATGTTTATTAATTGAAAATGCATGTTTTGCATGTCTGGCATATTGCAGTTGAAACACCACAANCCCATTTTATTCAGTTAATTTATATTGTATTAATGTGACTAGAACTGTGTTTTTTTCAGATACTTTCCAAGTTATATAAATATGTTTATTAATTGAAAATGCATGTTTTGCATGTCTGGCATATTGCAGTTGAAACACCACAAAGCTATGTGGTGCAATGGTCATAAATTTCACATCAAATATTTGGATGAAAACTGGAAAAAATATAATAGTGGGATAACTGCAGTATTCCGGGTCACTAATGTTTCCTCTAGGAGTGAAAAGCATCCATGAGAATCTGAAAATAGATATTATGGGTATTTGGATGATATACTTGAGTGTGACTTTAATTCCTTCAAAATAGTTATGTTCGATGTCAAATGGTATAGGTTATGAATGGATGAATGTGATGAGGAAATAAATGTTATTCAGCATGGCAACAAATTTCCAATGATTAAAACAATGATTTTTGAAAGAGGACATAATCGCTATGTTTTTCCAAGCCAATGTGAATAGGTATTTTACTCAAATGTTCCAGGTGAGAGGGATTGGTCATTTGTTGTTAGATATGATCCAAGAGGAAGGCCAGTAAAGTATACTATAGAGGAAGAAGATGATGTTCCAGAGATAGAGAAGGAATATTGATCGACAGATTGAGAAGATGGGGAAGATGAACCAGGCGTAGGAGACAATGCAGTTCTTGGTCATGATGTCGATGAAGATATTCTCAAAAAATGACATTGATGACAATGATGATACCGTCAATCCTTTCAATGTCGTTTATGAAATGGATGATGATACAGATGTCGAGTTGGATGAAGAAGAAGATACATAAGAAGGATGATACAGATGTTGAGTTGGATGAGGTATGTAACTATATATTTTAATTTGTATGAAATATTCTCTTTAAATAATTTACTTATGTGCGTTAATTACTTGTTTTTAAGTTTTATGACATATTTTTATATCCTATGTTACATGTTGTTTATTATGTCAAACCTGAAAATAGCGGCCATAGTGTACGTGCTAAACTAAAATTATCATTTACAAACTCATGATTCCATTTACCTTAATTAATTTTTGTTTTGGTAGTTTATATCCATGATTACTATGTTTCTTTTGTTTATTTTCTATTTTATAGATTGGGTGTTCGGGAATTGAGAGTGATGTGAGGGGGAGGGGAGGGGCCATGTGAGCTTCCACCTTCATGTGGTTGGCCTTGTTCAGTAGAGAATAAATTATTCTCGAACCCAAGAGAAGTTCATTCATCTTTATACAATCATCGTAAATGTCATCATTGTTGTCATAGTATTGCAACAATGATGCAGGGACGTGCGTCTCGAATGAATTTTAAAGGAAACAAAGAAAATGCATTTTACTAGGGCTAAACATGGGCAATATTGACCTGTGAATGGGGACAACGTTCAAATTATTTCAAATTGTTTCTGTATGCACTGAAATTTGACATGGATAGATTGTTCGCATGCCTTGATGATATGGCCGAAGGGCTTCCAGACTCAAAGATCACTCACACACCCATTCTATATATCCGATCTTGACCTAGTTTTGTTTGAATTTTCTCGGATTAATGTGATGCATGGAACTCCCAACATACCCATTGTCATGGTCGTGCTCTTTATATTCATCATTTGTGTCATTCAAAACCAACATCATGCCAATTAGGCCCATGATTTTGGTCATGGCAAGAAGAAGATGGTAGATGAGATTTCGTACTAATACTCTTTATGGAGCAAAAAAGTACTTAGATGAGAGAAAAAAACAAAGACAATAAATAATTTATATTGAAGCTTGTGCAATTAATCAAGTACTTCTTTATCAACGTTATTGCATGCCCTTGCAATACTAGATATGGGGACGTGCGTCTCGAACGAATTTTAAAAGAAACAACTAAAAGACATTGTACTAGGGCTAGACATGATGGGAAATAATGACCTGTGAATGGGTCCAACATTGAAATTTTTTCAAAATGTTTCTATATGCACTAAAATTTGACATGGATAGACTATTTGCATGCCTTGACGATATGGGAGGGTTTCCAGACTCAAATATCACTGACACACTCACTCTATATATCGATCGATCTCGTCCTTGTTTCATTTTAATTTTTTTGGTCGAATTTTAAAGAAAACAACTATTAAAATAAATTGTACTAGGGCTAGAGTACATGATGAGAAACAGTGACTTGTGAATGGAGCCAACGTTGAAATTTTTTCAAAATGTTTCTACATGCACCAAAATTTGACATGGATAGACTATTTTCATGCCTTGCCGATATGTGAGGGTTTCCAGACTCAAAGATCACTCACGCACCCACTCTTTATATTCATCGTCTGTGTCGTTCAAAACCAGCATCATGCCAATTAGGCTCATGATTTTGGTCGTGGCAAGAAGAAGGCGGTAGATGAGATTTTGTATTTAAATAATGATTTCGTACTAATATTATTTATGGAGAAAAAAAGTACATGAGAGAAAAAAACAAAGACGATAATTAAAAGACATTGTACTAGGGCGAGAATACATGATGGGAAACAATGACCTGTGAATGGGGCCAACATTGAAATTTTTAAAAAATGTTTATGTATGCACTGCAATTTGACATGGATAGACTATTCACATGCCTTGATGATATGGGAGAGTTTTCATATTCAAATATCACTCACACACCCACTATTTATATTGAAGTCCAAGAACTAATCCAACAATTCTCTAGAATCCTGTGATCATGTCACAAAACATCCATTTAGTTGTCACCTATCTAAGGTGACAGTGGGACGTAGGTATTCCCATAGTTCTCTCCATCTTGAGGATTGGGTCGAGCTTTTTCCAATCTACAATCAGTGCAATAAGTATTGTTCCCTTACCAAGGATGATGTAAATATGTCATTGTTTGAGTGTTGGAACCAAGGCATAAAACTCTTTATCATACGTGTTGTAGTTATGTTTTGCAATCAAATTGTTCCAAACCGATATGCAATAACATCTCCTACTTGTGTAAAAACAATGCATATGACATAATATGATCATGCATTAGTCTCCTCAAATGGATGATGAAAATTAGGAAAAACAAGCGCCACTGGAGATGAAAAAGGGTGACAAAAGGGCATCCCTGAATTTTTGAAATACCTTAGTTATTGCAACATTCCATGATTAATGCTTATTATTGGAGAGTTGATGAAGTGGTTGAGCATTATGAGAGAAATTCCAAAGACATGTATTTCTTTGTTGCAAGATATGCATATAGTAATTTAACAAAACCTACATACAACAAATATACAATCATGCTTACTAAGAGTAGTGGGAAAATCACTAACAAGGTTTAGGGATATGGATTCTCGAGGACATGAGAAAATTAACTAAAAGTGGTTGGTAGAATCCAAGATTTCTATTAGAAGGTTTAGATTGAATGCATAAGACACATATTCTAATAAAATATTCAATGTGCTTCTTCATATAAGGC
>SNQJ01S0062014.1:39138-75880 GCA_010110895.2 Picea sitchensis | reverse complement strand
GTTTTGACGGCTTACTTGGATCTCTCATGGCTTGAATTTGGGCTTGTTTTCTCTCACAAGGATCACCAACGTCCACTCTCCCAGCTCCCAAATATCCACAACGACAAGTACAAATGAGGTGGCTATGTGGGCCCCATGCCCTTATATACACCCTTTTGCAAAACTTCCTCACTTATGTTCCAAAGCATTCTAGCTCTGTTTCTCACACCATTCACACCTACGGGATCCAAAATCCCTCACCTTCACAATGGTCCTCTTGGATACTCATTTCATCCTGGAGCCCTGAGGACCCCCTTTGGCACCCTGGGTGCAGGTACACATCATCTAGACACATTTCATTATCAAGCAACTGTTATGTATATTTTATCATCAGATATTGTTCACTTCAGGCATTTGATATTTTAATGTGTAGGTACTTGCTACAACAATATACAACCCATTCAGTCTTGGCTACCTTATGGCCCCTTCAGGTATATGTTCAAAACTGGCATGCACTCACGCCCTTTGTAAATAGTTTCATATCCTAGTTACACCCCTTGACATTTATCCTTAGGATCCCCACACCCGGTGCTCTGGTACCATCACCTTCATTTCATTATGGTACTCTCAATTGGTAGCATTCTCACATCCATGAGTTGTCCCACATATATTTACCCCTTGTAATATTGACACTCATGATGTTCTATCCATTAGGATCAGGAGTCCTAGTAGTGTTACACCCTAGAGTAAGCACCACACACTCCTTCCTCATCATCATGTTAACCACCCCATTATGGACTCCCACACCATGTTCCTAGTTACAATAAAGGCACCTATGCATCATCATTTACCCTCCATTCCATTCATCACTCCTTTCCCATCTGCAAATGTACCCTCCATTCACCGACCCGGTACAGAAACTAACCAATGGGCATCCCACCCTCCACCAGTCTCTACTTGCACCCTATATCGGCCAAACCATACTTCACTGGGGTACCCGTTTCTGTACATGTACTTTCAACCCCATTATTTATTCATTTGGTAATTGTATAAAGCATCTTTCAATTCCAGCAAGTACATTAGATTGTAGTCTCCATAGCCGACGACGTTTTCCTTGGAACACAACAACTCATGTAGCCCTTGGTTGGGGAATTTTACTTCACTCATACAACTTTGCAAGATATTTTTACCCTAGCCAACATTCTGGCCATTACAGACACCTGTCCCACATCTCTATATTTTGACCTATTTTACATCTCCTTGCAATCTCACCCACTCAGCATAGTTTCACCCCATATATGGTCATCCCCCTAACACCAGATCATTTTTTATGGTTTCTTCCACCCATAATCACCCTCAAACCAAGGGTAATTCTTTAATTCCCTATATTCCATACATTGTTCATGATTATCATCCCATTCACCCTCAGCAATACAGTTTATGACACCATTTTGATCAACCAGATGTTAAGAATCCCTTTGCTTCTTGTAGTCACATCACCTTTGGTTTCGACATCAAAAAATTCCTAGGAAGGTGGCAGTATCTTGCCTGTCATTCCATTTTCAATGAGCTACCTCATAGGACACATAAAGAGTCCTCATTTCTCTTTGATGTCATTGATCCCCATGACATTTGACTACAACATAGTTTCATGTTACAACGGATCTTACTTTGAGACAATTTCATTTTTCAGTAGCAGTCGAAGGCCTCTGAATTTTTTAGGCCATCAATTCCTCTGAGTCATTCACCACTCGATTCAAAGCCAATTCAATCATCAAAAACATCATCTATTTTTTACAACACCCTCGATGGCTCTATAGATCCCTACTTCTCCATTAGTTTTAGTTACTGTTCTCCCTTTTATGGTTTCATGACACAATCATGGGGCATGCCCACCTCATTTATAAACAATTTTATGTTTTGGAGAATACTCGATATAGATATTTTTGTCCCCTCTCCCTCCAATGGATTTCTCTCATCGTCCCTCACTACAAATTTCTCTCGCACTTCTATACAATGATGTCATCACCAAAATAAATGATGATGTATTTCGGCTATATATATGTTCCTAACCTCACACATCAGGGGGCATATGTTATTACCAAAACATTTCTCACCAAACACAAACAATGGATGAAGGAATAGTCAACACAAGCACAACATACTACCGGTAATTATGGAATGATTACACTCAGTTTGGAAAGATAAGCACAATACTATGAAAAAGTGGGTCTGAAGTTCCGCATGTATTCAACACTTCCAATGCATGCACATCGACATAGTCTAACATGGTGTACAATGCACATAGATCGTGAACTGCGTGGCTGATAGATGAAAAACCTACGCGAATGCTGAAACGACGCATTAATGATTTTGGTCAGGCCTCAACCACTTTTGGGATGGATTAGATCTCCCCCATACCCAAAATCGCCCCCAAATTCCACCTTGGGATCAATGAAAATGATGGGAGGTACATCTAAAGTCCCCCCATTCACATTGGAAACTAGCTTAGAAAAAGCTTAGCATCCTCCTATAAATAAAGGGCCATTGTATGCAAAAAATAAGAAGCAATTTGAGTATTGTTATGTTGTCCAATTTTTCTTTGAGAAACCATCTTTCTCCTAGAAATATTTGAGCATTCATAGCAAGGTTTGCACCTCTCTCCTATTGAGAACTTCAACCATCAATTCTTCACCATTGTATTTTCATTTTTAGCCATTGTTAGAAGAGAGGAAGATTTGGATTTGGGGACTCAAGAACCTTCCCAAGGAGGAAGAGGGGACTCATAAGTTCCCATATTTCTCCAAGGTGTTATCAATTCAAAGATCAGTCTCATTTGGTAGCTATACCTTGTGTTATCTATTTTAGTTGGTACATGCTTAGCTTAGTTTTATTTTCTTCTTGTTCATTTCTTGTTTTCTACTTAGTTGAGCCACTAATCAACTAACAAACTATTGTGTTGTCTTTCTAGCCTAACTAGATAGTTAAGTGACCTCATTTTTCTCACCCAAGTGGAAAAAATAACCCAACACTAACTAAGAGATCTGGGACTGATGCTTTCTGAAAGAACTAGTCTGCTTTCCTAGATGAGAGATCTCTTTTATATCTCTTTCTGTTGGGGAGTGTTGTCCTTCACTATTATGATCCACTCGCATGTATAATATAATGGCCTCGCATGCTTATGGTACCTTCTAGGGATCCATGTAGGTTCTCTACATCAAGGGAAATCGTAACTTCCCGACCAACTCATTTTTTGGTCGCCCCACGTCTTCATCTACTACTAGCAACAATCATTATGGTAGATATCCCAGTGATTACTTTCTTTCTTTCAGTGAGCATATTATTAATTTTTGTTGCAACTGACAAAAATAAGACTAATGCACTCAATTGACAAAAATCAGACCAGCATGCCCTTGACCGTCATTAGATTTGGTGCACTGCTTAACAAAACCCGGTTTGATGCGCGCACTATGTCATTCTTTCATTCATCTCCTTAGGCACTAAAAAAACTGTTGGATGAGCACGCAAAAATTTAATGTTTGTGCATGTGAAAAATTGGACCCAAAACTTTGGGTGCTGATAATCCCCCACCACTATTACCTAGCTCATCCTCGGGTCATCTCTCCCTAACAAAGATTTATGGAATGATATCTATAACAGACAACACCATGTCCTTTATGTTCTGCACAAATTCCAGGAATTGACACTCAGGCTCAAAAAGGCATTCTTGAAGGGAATGGGTGATATGGACGGTCATTATTTGTGCCTCCAGATCACCCAGTCCCTACACTTGTCCTTGTAGTGTAGCCACCAGATTGGAAAAAATTATAATGCTAGAGACGACATATATTTTACATGGATTTACGCATCAGGGGTGTAGCACATGATTCAATGCACCCTAGAAAGAGTCCATTATATCTTAGAGAAGTGGGGAAACCTTCAGTGGGTCACCACGCACCTGCATTCGGGCGTCCCTGGTCAATGGATTCTTAGGGAGAGGATTGATATTAGGAAAAGAGAGCTCTGATAAAATCCATTGGATAATCAGAACGTCAATAGTTGTATGGAAGGGCTCTACCAACTTAATGGGTTTAGGGAGTAGCTGTGTAGGGAATAGATCATCACGGGGGAAAGAAGACCGCCTACATTTCCTGATGTAGAATTGAGGGATTGATGATATGGGGTGATTTTTTGGGAATCGTTGGCAGGCACTCATATAGTGACCACGTGCACTACGTCATTGCTTCAAAATCCAACACCTTTCACAGGAACAAGTATAGTGACATATATCAAAATCTGGCTGAAATGTTTCACACAAGGATGCTTCGAGGGTCACCTGTCTCCATGGGCTTCCCACCTGGTTGCGGGAATCCCTATCAGTGTTGAGTTGAGTGTACAAGGTCTCTAATATTAAGTAATGTTCCACAACTATTTAATCATGAGGTCCACTAGCTTTGATCCATCATAGCGATATGAGCCAAATCCTTCCATGCACTCTTCCATAGAGATATTTGCGCACCTCTTGGTCAACGCCTCATAAATATTATTCTACCATCTATCCAAGGGATCTGCGCAATCTGTGTCATAATACTTAACACTACTCCAACTTAATTCTTCGTCTACATTGGGGTTGATGTAGTCCTCCCTGTGCTCCGTGACCTTGTAAATATTTTCAATTATTGAGCTCTGCACATCCACATTGATAGGATCATTGTAACAGTCACCTTCATAAGGATCCAATGGCGATACCATGTGAAAGATGTCAGTCTCAAATGACATCTAGCGCTTTTTCAAATTCAACACCGCATTGTTATCAAAATCCCAATCGATTCCTAGTAATGCAAGGTACAGATCTGACTCATCCATGATTTCAATGACTTTGAAGTTGGCCTCTTTTTTTAGTCCTTATATATTCACCTCAACCTTCTCCAGCTATCTGATGGGGTAGATATTACACTGGGTGGCTAATTGAATATGAATCATTGACCAAACCAACTTTGGTTTACCCATTACTTCCCAATATTTCTTGGGAGAAATGTTTATGTTGGATCCTAGATCCAACATTAATCCATCCATATCATACACACCTAGCTCTGTTGTTATCTTAAACTCTCGGCTAGTGTGTTTTTTCTTGTTGACCTGGAAGACATCCCTTTATGGCAGTGGAGCTACAATGATGGTCTCCTCTCCTTTTTATTTCATGAAAGCAATAACATTTGAGTCAACTTACACATAGATTTTGGATCTCTTAGAAAATGAAAAAAATAGTGCAAGAAGGTATTAACTTGATATTCTACTTTTGCCATGCAACCAAGGTCATGCAAGGCTTTTTCATGTGCTCTACATTGCAATTCTTCTTGGCCCTATTCATATGATTTATGATTAACGCATCGCATCATAGTATGTTTTCATGCTTCTTCTACTGATATTTGGGTGGCGTGTTGGATTTCTTCGTGCATGTGAGCTTCCTCCAAATATCTATGCATCATGCATTATTTTTCTTCGTGCACACATGCTTCCTCCAATGACCTCTATTTCCCCCATAGTACTTCTTCACAAACTTGTGCTTCTTATAGTGACCTCTGTGTCACCCTCTAAAATTACTCTCAGAATCATTCCTCTTCAAGAGACCTTTGAGTCATATGTTGCATCTCTTTGTGCACTCGTTCTTCCTCCAAGGCTTGTTGCACATCATGTAGAAATTTCTTCTGTTGAGCCACATCAAACTTAGGAGGGGGATGGGGGGCATTCCTGGTATTTCCTTCTGCTTGTTGACTCAAACTTTCTTTGTGCTCGAATTCTTCCCCTGTCTTCACCCTTCCATAGGTTACTACCAAGACATTCACTTCTCCCTTCTTCTTCTGGTTTTTGTGTGGCTCAACATGTACCATGGTACTGTTACCCTTATTTTCCTACCTTCTTTTCAACAAGTATGGAAAATCCTTGGTTACGTGTTTGAGACTATAACAGTATGTGCAGACCATGTGTGACTTAGTGTACAAGTGTGATACATGACCAATATCACCGCAATTGAATCATGTGGGGGGTATGTCACCTCCTCCACCATATCCTCATCCATGGTTGTGTCCATACCCACCTCTAGGTCCTCCTTGATATTCACCTCTATCATTTCCCCCACACTCACCACCCTTTTTTTCCTCTTGTACTCGAAATGCATTGCGGGTATTATCTTGCATCATTTGGAGGGAGTGACAACTATTGATATCGTGGCTAACATACTTATAGAATTCACAAAATGGGGTACGATTTGTTGCTTGATACTTTTGTAAGATGTGGTAGCAGGGTGGCACATGGACCCATTGTCGACATATTCCACACCATTCTGATTGTCTAGATGGAAATGGGATCGGCATGCTCGTCGCCACATAATTTGGAAGGACCAGGCACTCGTCTCGTCGATGCCCTTATGAGAAGCATGTAGTGTACCACACATGTTTGCACATGAATTTAGCCTTGGACATATCTTGAAATTGTATTTTTAGGTTGGCTAGTTGTGACTGAACCTGCGCCAACCCGAACGATGTTTTTGCACCTCTAGGTGTGGCCTCCAAGTGCATTATGATCTTGACTTCCTCGGCTTGAACTGTCACCTTTTGTTGGGTGAGAGGGACTGAGATATGGGGAAGAAAACCTGCAATGAACCATTATTTGTGCTGCATGTCCCAAATATAGAACATTATCCTATTAAAAAATATTTTGAACAGTTGGTCATAGTCCCATACGATCTCTCCTTCTTTCTTCTTGATTTCCTTGATTTTTGTAATGCTTTGGGAGTCTGAATTCGGCTTTTGAAATTCCAAAAGAAGGTCATGTTTTTTCTCATCTAGGGACCTCTCATGTCCCATTGGCATAGTATCCTTATATTCATGTACCACATCAAGGATTAATCCTTGAACCTAATTTCTAGTTGTGCGATATTAGTCTCCTCGCCTGTAACTCTCTTTACAGACCAAATTTCTTTGCAAGTGAACCAGTGTTGCTTGGCATCATCCTTACCCGTTCCATGGAAAACAGGAAATATTAACGTACTATCTTGATTGACCATCTTTGAACCAGAGTTAGTGCCACTCTTCTGACTACTATCTTCCAGATCCTTCCATACCTTTATCGCTTGGGGTAAAGTATTGTTGACTTCACCTTCTTCTTCACTTATGTCATCACTTCTTTTCTCTTCTTTTATTTCTTCAACTTCAACCTATTCACTATCTCTTGTGGGTTCTTCTTGATTAAAAATTTGTAAGGGGGGTGGAACAAAGGGGGGGTAAGACCATCTTCTCTTGAAATTTCTTGTGAGGGGACCCAAAGATCCATCTAGTTGTAGTCGCAAGATAATCCAACATTATTAGTTCATCTCACCCACTACTAGGGGAGCCTCCATATAACTTCATGTTTGGCGCATTCATATTATGTGCCTTCTCCTCCTGATATAAATATGAACCATCAACGTGTGATCCATGCTCTGGGTTGATCCATGCACTACCACCATGTGATTCATCTCTCGGTCTGGTCTGTGCACTGCCACCTTGCACAGAGTCGGTTTCTTCTCTCGACATGCGAATTATCCACGCACCACTCACCGGAATGCTCAACGTACCACCACTACACTAAGAGAAAAAATACCATATGATTGGTGACCTACCATACTACTCTACCACTTCTCTTCATGTTAGCATGTAACCTTGTGATGCTTCCTCTTCTGAGTCCATTGGTGCAGTACAAATTTGCACCCACGCACCACACATGTGCGCTCTTCCTATTTTCAAGGTTGCAACATACCGCAACAACCAAAAGGTATGGTCTTCTTCATCTAGGCCCTTGATCTGGATTTAGAAGCGAAACGAACTAATTAACAGACTGAATAAAATAAACACAGAGATATGAATAACAACACATATATCCAATGAACAATATCTTCTATTGAATAAATGAAATAGGCTGAAACTGTAAAACTGCAGAACTGAAACACTTGTTCGAATGGTGGTAGCTATATTTGAGAAGAGATGTGGATGCTACACCCATCCATCTAATAAAAATGATTCCAATGAGGCTCCAGAGGCCTTTTTGATATTACTCATGAATGCTAAAACACTAGACATCCAAAAACCTAACGCTAGGAGGTGAAACGCCAAAACTCAAATGGGCCCCTATGGGTAAGTTGGTACCTAAACTTCCTGGGGTCATAAATTTTGCATACAACCTCCTTTTTAGGTGTTTGATAGAACGTTGGAAAGGTCTTTCAAATAAATACACATTATGCCATCAAACTCTAACTCTATGTACAATTTGACTATGGCGAGCCAAAAAAACATTGTTTAGGGGTCCAAAATGGCCCTGGAAGTACAACAAGATGTGCTAACATGAAAACATACAAAATAAGCCAGTTGGATTAGGTGAGAGGCCACCAATATCCACCTGGAAGATGTGTATGGCTTCAGACATCCCTAGAATTTTAGAACCCACAATTACAAAGTAGTATAGAAGAATGTGTTGAACTAAAAATGAACAAGAGGATCTAGTTGTAATAGGTGGGTGGCCACCAATATCCACTTGGATATATTCTACCCTCCTAGGAAGAAATGGTCTCCATTGCATTGAGTTCCCCCATCAGGTGAGGAAACATCTGTTGGATTTGGACCTGGGTGAGCCACTTTCCTTGGTGTTGGAGCTGACCTTCCTTAACAACCCAATAAAGTTGGATCCTTTGCTGGCGATTGCCCTTGACCTATGTGTCCACTGTCTGATCAGTGGATGCTTGTGACATGTAGTTAGGGTTGATATTTTTTTGTGTCATTTGTTCTGTGACATCTGAGGTGTCCAATAATGGTGGAAAATATGGTCGGAGGAGGTCCACATTGAACACTGGGTGCAGGCCAAGGAAGGGTGGAGTGTTGAGCTCAAAATAATTGCTACCCACAACCTTTGTGATAGTGTAAGGCCCATAGAAAAGTGGGTAGAGCTTCCGATGGGGCCCTGGGAGACGTTCCTTCTTCAAATGTAACTAAACTTTGTCTCCAACCTGAAACTGGTGTGATACCTGTGTTGATCATGGTGTTTCTTGTACTTAGCATTGGATTTCTTCAAAATCTCCTGGACCTATTGGAAGGCGTGTTGAATCTTCTGAATGAATCAGGTGGCTTTGTCGGTCCTAGAATGAACATGGGAAGAGTTTGTATTTGTGGTGGAAAGAGGTAGTGCAACATCAATGGGACCCTAGGGTTGTAATCCCATCCCCACCTGAAATGGGATATGGTCGGTGGAGATAAGGAGAGACCAATTGTAACTATGATGAACATATGGGAGACTCTCGTCCCATGTACATGTATTCTTAGAGTTGTACATGCGTGGGATGTGAACAAGCATGTGATTGACAACCTCTGTTTGGTCATCTGTTTGGGGGTGGAAAGCAGTGGATTTAGTGAGCTTGGTGTCCAATAGTGACCAGAGACTCGACCAAAATGTGTTGAGGAACTTGTTTTCCTATTCGGAGATGATGGTCTATGGTATCCCAAAATGGACCCACACTCATTTGAAGAAGAGCTTGGCAGTATCTGCCACTGTGATATTCTTATTGCAGGTTGTGATGATGGCCAACTTTGAAAACTGATCAATGGCCACAAATACGTGGGCATTGCCTTGCTTGGTGGATGGAAGTCTAGACATGTAATCCATTGATATGGATTCCCAATTCTTCTCGGGAGTAGGAAGAGAGGTTTATAATCCTTGCTTCTTGATGGTTGTATTGGCAATGGCACATGCAATGCAAGATCTGATATACTTTCTGATGTCCTGTCGATGTTTTTTCCAATAAATTTTTTTCTGAAGAACGACCACAGTTTTCTCCATGCCAAAATTTCCTGCCATTTCAATGTAGTGGGATTCCCAAATCATATTTGCACGCTCACTTGTAGGAACACAGAGATGGCCCAGATGGCATAATAGTTTGTCCTGAATGTGAAAATTGGTGACAATCATGTCCATCCTATACTCAAGAGTTGTACCCAAGAGCTGATAGGTGGTGGTGAAGTCTGGATCTTGCTGATAAATTTGGGGCCACTCATATGCCTCATGTCCACAAGAATGGAGCACAATGGTGAGTGCATCCATGGGAGGTTGACTAAGGCAGTCATTGACACAATTTGATATCCCTGTATTATACTTGATGTTGAGATGGAATTTTTGTAGGTAGATGGACCACTTTTGATGGCGGTCGTTCTGTAATTTCCCTGTGTCAGTATGAACTAGGTTTGTGATCAGTGTGGATGATCGTCTCCTTTCCTAGAATGTAATGCTTCCATTGACGACAGTATTTTACAATGGAATACATTTCCTTGTCATAGGTGGCTTATTTCCAGACAGTATATGAGAGTTTCTCACTATGGTATGCCACCGAATGACCGTGTTGAGTGAGAAATACACCTACAACATAGTCAGATGCATCAGTCTCAATATCGAACGGTTGTTGTAGATCAAGAAAGGAGAGTATTGGAGCTGAGAACAAGCGATGCTTCAGATTATCGAATTCTCGTTGTTGTTCCTTTCCCCACACAAACTTTTCCCTACTAGCGCCCTTGGTCACCTAGCTAAGGGCCCATGTAATATGGGAGAATCCCAACATGAACTTTCGGTAGAAGTTGTCCAATCCCAAGAATATATGAAGCTCGATTAGTGTGGTTGGGGCTGGCCAATCATGGATGAATTGGATCTTAGATGGATCAACATGTACCCCATGGTCATCAACAATGTATCCCAAGTATTGGACCCTGTTCATGCCAAAAGAGAATTTTTCCAATTTGGCATATAGCTTGTGTTGTCGCAGAGTGCTCAAAACCTGTCGAATTATGTTGCATGTGTTCCTCCCAAGTTTTGTTGAATATGAGGATGTCATCCAAATATACCATCACAAAAAAGTTGGCGAAGGATCTCAATACATCATCCATCAACCTCACGAAAGTGGTTGGTGCATTTGTTAAGCCAAAGGGCATGACCAACCATTCGAAGATACCTTCTTTAGATTTGAAGGTTGTCTTCCATACATCAGTTGGTTCGATGGGAACTGGTGGTATCCAGACTTTAGGTCAATATTGCTGAAGAAATTTTCCCCCTTGAGTTGGTCAAGAAGGTCATCAATCCTGGGAATTGGGTACCAGTTCCTGACTGCGATTTTTTTTAAGGATTTGTAATCAATGCAGAGTCCCCAACTCCTGTCCTTATTCTGCATCAACACAATCGGGCTTCCACAAGGGGAGGAGTTGGGTCTGATGTGCCCATTTTGAAGAATATATTGGATCTGACACCTGATTTCATCATTTTCCATCAGAGAGCAACGATATACTGGTCCATTAGGTATAGGTGCATGGGGGGTCAGATCAATTGGATGCTTGACTTGGCAGTGTGTTGGTACCCTGGTGGGTGAGGAGAATATGTCTTTGTATTCTTCCATGATCTTATCCACTTGTTTCTGCTGCAAAGAGAGGCTCTATGTAGAGGTAAAGGATGTGGCGACGACCTTCTTCTTACTGTGAGCACAGATCACAAAGAATATGAACTTCCCGGTCTATGAAGTGACCTTACTTCATTTCTTAGAAGAGATTAAAGAAATATCAGTAGGTCGTGTTACCTATGGTATCCTGTACAATTGTTTACCCAAAGTAATAATAACACTGCGGGGTCTATACTCATACACTTCATGATGATTCCACAAATATGGTTTTCCTAAAAGAACATCACAAAATTCAAGGGGATAAATATCACACAATACCTCATCTTTAAAAGGCTTGATGTCGTAGGGCAGACGACAATGTGGGCCTCTCCCTTGGAAAATTCAGTCGATGGTGTAGGATTGTGAGTGTGGTGTCATCAATAGGTCTAGCCGCTTGATGACCTCTGTTGAGTTCAATTTCTTCTGACTGCTGCTATATACAATGAAATGAAGTGGAGTCCCCTTTACCCACATCTGTGAGAGAAAGAGGTGTTCCCCTTCCTCTGGTTCTTCTACTTCTCTTGGACGAACTTTGGTGGTAGCGAAAGTGGAACTGGGTTCAACATCGATAATCTACTTCCCTCCTTCTGGATTTGATTTAGAATTAGAATCGACCTCTGATTCGACAACCTTCATCTCGGCCACGAGTGACTGCTTGGAGGGACATTCTTCATTGTTGTGCCAAGGGATTTTATGGTAGTCACACCATTTTCCCATGTCCTTCTTTGTCTTCTCATTTCCCTTCTTGTGTTGTGGCTTGGAATGGTTGTCCTATTAGTGGCCATCTCAGCTCGGTCCCTTGATGTGTGGGTTGGGGCCACCTTTTCCCTTCTTTGGCTGTGAGGAGTTTGCATATCCAAACTCTCGCCTTTTCTACTTAAATTCCTGCTCGATCTTGATAGAGTATCTATAAGTCGTGCCCAATGAGGCAATGTACATAAACTCCATTTATGTTTGAACTTACCTATGGAAACAACTGCAGTATTTTAGCACCATATGTCTCTCAAAGTCTTTGATACCCAACTTGGTACGCAGGGTATGGAAAATATTGGTGAAATCTGGGACTATCTGGTCCCTTTCTTGACACAGGGTGGCCCATCTAATGTAGTGGTCCTCATAGCTTCCAACAAGTTTGTATTGTTCTTTAATGGCATCTTAGAAGGAATCCCATGTAGGGGAAACCACAAATATTGCATATTCCTCTACGGCCCTTTGCTCAGATTAAGTATCCCACCAGTCCTTAACATGGGGGAAGACCTTTAGGAGTGAAAGTAATCTTTTCCCTATCGGAAAAATTATGGACCGAAAAATACCCTTCGAGCAGATTCGAGCATTTATCTACAACATCTGAATCTATCAGTCCTTCAAATAATGGAATATCAAAAAAAAATTGTACCTTGAAGGGGGTTGCATGGCCGCTTGATGAAGATGCTTCTCCTTTGGGCAGTCGTCGAAGGATATGTGCAAAGTTGTCCATCATTTTGTTCCTTTTTCACATGAGGGCTTCCTTGAGCAACATTTTAATAGGATCTCTTGCTCCATCATATTTCTTTTCATCCCCCATGGGTTGTTTTCGGGCTCAGCGTGACTAATCCTGCAACAACTCGATTGGTTTGAGTCCCAACTTCTTGTACCTAGATCCTGTCGAGGACATGCACAAAGAAAAATAAATGAAGAGAAGACTGCTCTAATACCACTGATCCAGATTTAGGAGTGGAATGAACTGATTAATAGACTGAATACAATAAACACAGAGATATGAAGAACATCATAGATATCCAGTGAACAATATCTTCTATTGAATAAATGAAATAGGATGAAACTGTAAAACGACAGAACTTAAACATTTACTTGAATGGTGGTATCCATCTCTGAGAAGAGATGTGGCTTCTACGTGCATCAGTCTAAGCAGAATGATTCCAATGAGGCTCTAGTGGCCTTTTTTATATTACTCATGAATGCCAAAACCCTAGACATCCAAAAAACTAATCTTAGGAGGTGAAACGAAAAAATTCATGTAGACCCCTATGGGTAAGTTGGTACCTCAACTTCTCGGGGTCATAACGTTTGCATACGACCTCCATTTTAGGCACGTGATAGCCTGATGGAAAGGTCTTTTAGAGAAATACACATTACACCATCAAACTCTGAATCCATTTATAGATTGAATGTGGAGAGCCAAAAAAACGTTGTTTATGGATCCAAAACTTCCCTGGAAGTACAACAAGATGTGTTGACATGAAAACATACAAAATAAACTAGTTGGATTAGATGGCAGGCCACCAGTATCCACTTGAAAGATGTGTATGGATTCAGACAACCCCAAAAGTGTAGAACCCATAATTACAAAGAAGTACAGAATAACGTGCTGAACTAAAAACGGACAAGAGGAGACAGTTGGAGTAGGTGGGTGGCCACCAATATCCACCTGGATCAACCCTCACTACCACTACTGTCACTACTGGTATCTTTGATTATACACCTCTTTGTAGGCCTATACTCTCCTATGCTCCACTCTAGCACAAAATCCTCTCCCACACCATTCTCTGGTATGAGATTCCTCTTCATTATGAGCCTGACACCTCATTGTGCAACCTCAACTGACTCCTCTTTATTCTTTCGATAAACTCTCTCCCTTAGCTCATCTCTTCTTGCATATATTTTTTCTCCTTTTCTCCTCTTCTCTTCTGGGTCCATTCCACTTCTCACCTCATATCAACAACTTCTTGGATCCTCCACACTGGATCCATACTCTAGTTATTTTTCCTCCACCTTTTCCAGAAACCCCCCCCCAACCCTAGGGGGTTTACTCATCCATCCTATCAGGATCCATGCGCATCATCCTTTTTTCTATGAATAGTGTTGGTTTATTTATATGAGTTTATATATTTAACTTTATTGACCCAGGGTTCATGTCTACTGAGGTTCCAACAAAGCCACTAAAACTATTGGCCCTCCTGGTAAAACAGAAGGCAACACAGTGCACTGCACAGTCTCAGTGGAGATAGTCTTAATGGATGACTGCAATACACAAGTTTTTTCATCCTAGAATTGAGTGGAGATTTGAGAAATGTGCGAAAAGAGTTCTATTTAACTTATTAAAGCAATAAATTGTCATTCACAATTATACATGGAATATAATCAACTCATTCATTCAACATACTAATATATGATTAGAAAAGGTAAGGAAACACATGCACTCAATCACATAACAAAATTTTACCATGGTTCACCCCCTCCTGGGCTACGTCCACAAAGATCTGGCTCTTAAGCTCTTTTATTATAACAGTTCCAAAACTACAGTGTCACACGCTTTACAACTCTTCTCAGTCAGGTCAAGATCTATTACGAGGTGGACTAGATCACACTAGGCTCCTCAGCTTGTGATCTAACCCTTGAGATATACCCTCTTTACTCCTCTCTAGCTCAACATCTTACAAAATTAGGTTGTATAGAAAAATATTACAACTAGCTGTCAAAACAAGACTCTTCCTCAAGACCCTCTATATCTGCCTCTCTATCTCTGGCTCTCAACCTTAGCCTTTTCTATGAGACCTAGGTACCTATATTTATACATTTATATCTCACCAACCATTACAGTTTGTTGCAAAAACCCTAAACCTAACGTCGTTAGGTCTTCCATGCATGTGCACGTGCTACTCTTCCTTCTAGCTTCCACTTTCCTCGTGCATCCCTTCCTTCCCAAAATAGCCTTTCTTTCTGCTTTGTCCTACTTCCAATAGGCCCCCAACATTGACATGTGTCTCGTCTCAAGCCGCCTAACCTATGTGTGCTTCTTTGATCTCTCTGGTGATCACTTGGAGCTACTTCTTGAGCTCAGTTGCTTGCGTTTGAGCCTGCGAGGTCTTCTCCTTCAGTGCATCCAATGTCTATACTGCAATCTTGTCATTGATCAACCTTGCACACTCTACCTAGGTATGTGCCATATATTCCTTGGCTTCCTCTTCCTATGCAATGACCTCTGTTGCTCGCTCCGGGAGCGGTTCCATTTGATCATGGCACTCCTTTTTTTGTGTCTATGCAATGATGATTTATGCCTACAGTCTCTTCATGTCTTGTGCCCCTTTGATGCGCTCTGTGATGGAAATTGTCTTCTGCCTCTACTTGAGGTATTGTATAGTTGTGCTTATCCTTTCTCCTTCTTGGTCCCACTGTTGGACCTGCTGATCCTCTTCTAGCTTCATCTAGAGTTGTGTTGCTTTGTCGAACAAGTCATCTGTTGTGTGAACCTGTCTCTCTAACTCATGTATCTTCTCTATTTCCTCCTTCTTCCTTTTCTCCCTTACCTCCAGTGGAGTGGTAGGTGTGAACTACTCACAAATATTCTTGATATTCTATTGGTATTGATCGATTGTCTGCATAATTTTATCAATCTTCTTTGTTTCTATGAGTTCATCCATCTGCGCGGTCTTTAGAATCTTCCCATAGGCTACGACCACTTTCTACTCCAATCCCTTCATGTGTTCCCTATCCTCTTTGGTCTCGAGCTTGGCCTGCTCGAATACCAATTCCATCTCATCTCGTTGATCCTTTACTTGTTGTAGTTTGGCTATGTTTGTGCATGCATGAGACTGTACCTCTTGTGTAACACTGACCTGCAGTTTATATAGGGCCTTGGTCAGTATCCATGGCATACCAACTGCAATTGAGTTAATTCATTTAGGGGTGTCTGCCCATGATCTCGTCCATGCGCAACATGCTGGGTGTAACATGAAATGTTGTACTCGGTTGTGGTATTGTCTGGACTGTATCCCGCTCACTTTCTTTAGGTTCCCCTCCTGTCTGTGATGCTGATGGGCCTATTTCTATGCTGCTACCGGCTTCTTGCACTTCCCTGACCTACCTGAGGAGTTGTCGAATGTCTTACATCTCCTCTTAAATTATGTCCCTTTATCATGCAGCATTCTCAAAATCCTCGAATGTATGATCCTAGACCATTTGGGTTACCATTTCTGCATCATCCTTAGTGATTGTGTATTCTGGAGGTGTTCTATGTGCCTTCATCTTCTTGCATGCACCCCCTTTCTGGGTTGTTGGCCGCTTACTCTAGTTTGGATCTTGTGGAATAGGACTTGGTGTGGTTTCCTACGCTACCTCAGCCTATTTCTGTTGTACTTGGGGTTCCTGTATATTATTCTTCTTCCCCGTCTAGACTCTTGTCTTGGATGTCCCCCCTTTCTTCTGCTTTGGTTTTTTCTGGCCTGTCCTTGGTTTCTTGGGAACTGTGACTTCCTGGGGCTATGTTTTTTCCTGCCCTACCTCCTCAACATGTGTATATTCCTATCTTGCCTCCTCCTCCTCTACCCCTGCAGGTATGTCTCGAGTGAGGACTGGAATCCCCATTCGTCATCCCAATCCTTGATGGCCATTTCTATGTCCCCCTCCATGATGTAATAACATAGTTGTAGCCATTTTTTTTTGGGGTCCTTCTGCACCTGGATCCACATCGCATGTCTAGTGGCCTTGAAGTTGGCTATGCCCTGCTAATTTGCCACATCCTGTGGTGTTATCCTCCAAATTTTGGTGATGGTCTTCTGTAGGTAGTGGAGAGATCCTTCAAATATAGTTGCATTCATATTTCTATTCCTGGCATCCGAAGCGGTGCCAAGTGATAAGCATCTCGCTCCATGATTGGGTTTGGGCCTGGTGGTGAAAAATACATAGTTTGGTTCCTTCCATCCCATAATGGCTATCAACATGACCAGACATGCATAATGAAATTATGTCCCTAGATCCTGCACATCCTTGTAGTAATCTAGAAATATATTCAAGAGATAAGGGGCCTAGCTAATCGTGGTGCCCTCGACACACTGTGCTGCAACTGCGACAACCCTAGTTAGGACTTCCTCCTTGCGGAATTTTCTGAGCAACTTGCAGGCCATAATTTTTGTGGCCATTCTTGTCGCGATGTCACTAATCCATTTGATAATGATTCCTCACATCCCCATTTCAATGTCATATTTATTTTTCATCTCCTCAATGAGTGCTTTCTCCATTATTTTGTCCTCGAGGAACTATGCATGATCCATGCCCCGTGATGGCAGCCCTGTGATGTGCACAATGATCTCTACATCTATTAAGATGAGCTTATCTAGCCACAAATATCCACCATGTGTGACCTCCATCAACTACTTGATGCAACTGTTTGCATACTGGCCTCTGCCAAAGTGTGGTAGGTCGAACAAACCTAAAATCCTAGTTTTTTCTAGTCCTACTACCCACTGGACTGGTTGATGAATCGATTCCTCAAAGGGATCTACACCCACAGTCTGTAGGTATAATTGCTTCATGAACTCCGGGAAATTGTCCGTCTTTGTTACATCATGGTGTGATTACTTTAGTTTTTCTGCAAAACCTAACAAATCTTCTTTTACCCGCACCCCTTATGCTATGCATGGAAAAACAATTGTTGTGGCGGGTTGTCTACGCGGTGACCTAACTATTGTCTACTTTTCCTTTCACGGTGGTGGATGACTCAAGGTTTCAACCTCCATTGGTCATTCTTCGACATGTTTTTCCGATTAGCCAGTGACATCTTCCACTACTCCCTCCTGTGAGTGTTTTGACACAGTTGTCTGTGATTCCTCTAGATCAGTCATTGCTTCCTGATTTGGAGCCGTCCCATTAACTCTCGGGGCTTCTTCAAGGTTTTCTGTTTTCACTTGACTGCTTGTGTCCTCATTTTGTTGTCCCTGCCCCTCTTCTGGCCTATTAATGTCCATGCCCATGGGTGTTCTCTATTGGGTTTCCTCTACCACAACTTTTGGGCTTCCCGGTGTTGTATCCAGTGATGGGATTTCATCCACATTGACAACCTCTGGCAGCGGTGATGGTTGTTGTTCGCTTCCCTACGATTGTGTTTGTGCTATGGTCGTAATGTTGGGTTGTCTGGCAGTCTGACTCAGTTCTGATTGTTTGGGTGGTTGCATGGTGGTAAAATTGGATCGTCTGCGGATCTTAGTGGCCTCTGCAACCTCTGTAAGCTTCTCTGTGTGCTTTGTATGCTCTATCGTTCTCTTCCTTCTCCAATTTCGCAATAAGATTTTTTCTCTCACATCCTTTCTTAATATAGGCGTCGTGTGAAGCTTGTCAAACACATTACCTTTATTATGGATTCAATGAACCTTTGGTTCCTTCATACTTTCCATTAATTTCCCTTGCCATCTCTAGTTGGCATGATTAATGAAGCGTAATGTCAGTCATTTCCGACATTCAATTCCACTAGCCTCCGTCACTTGGCACTTCTTTTGTCGTAGTCACCTTCCCCGCTTGTTTTTTATTTGAATTGACCAATGGCCTTATCTTCCTCGGGATCGTATTCTCGAGTGTGCGTTTTTATTGTCCTTTTGGTGAACTGCGCCTCTAATGGTACCATTTGATCTCCTGTTTCTTTTTTTTATTTTTATTTTTACTGCGCGGTGACTTTCAAGTTGTGGGTGGTCGACTATCCTTGTACAACTTCAATCGACTCCCATTGATAATCCCTCTGAGTTATGTGCCTCCTAATTCCTTCAACTATACAGCTCCCCCATTTGTGACAATTTTTACTTCGTACGGTCCTAACCAGTGCATTCTGAGTTTTCCTGGATGTTGAATGGATTTGTTTTCATACATCAACACTAAGTCTCCTTCCTTGAAAGTTTTCTTCTTGATATGTCTTTCATGCCACGCTTTGTCCCTTGCTTTCAGAACTTGTTGGTGGAACCCTGCTAGGATACTATCTTCCTCCATGATCACTAGTTGATTCATCCTATCCTGTACTGTGCCTCATTCTGTTATATGCATAATTGCTACTGCGCATAGACTGGTTACTCGAAATTCTAATGGCACCACTGCTTCTTGTCCATATACCAATATGAATGGTGTTTGTCCTATCAACTTCTTGCATGTGGTACTGTATGCCCATAATATTGCTGGTATTTTGAGGTCCCGATCATCCCTGTTGACATTGCAGATCTTCGTCAGTGCATTTTCCAAGATTTTGTTAAATGATTCTACAATTTCGTTTTCTTGTGGATGATATGGTGTACTCTTTTGATGATGGACTTCAAATTCCTCAGTCATAGCCTTAATAGTGTTGTTAATGAATTGAGTGCCCTGGTTGCTCATCAAAATTCTTGTGAAACTGAATCTAGTGATTACTTGTTCAAATAGAAAGTGTGTTGTTGTTTCTGCACTGCAATCTTTGGTTGGTGTTGCTTCTTCCCATCTTGTTAGGTATTTTGTCGCGGTGATAATGTACCTTGCTCGTGTCCTCTTTTATAGTGGTTTAATTGGTCCCATGAAGTCTATTGCCCATTTTTTGAATACCTGCAACGTTACCTATGGTCACAATGCCATGTCATCCCTTCTATTGGGTTTACCAACCCTCTGACAGATGTCGCATCTCTGGAAGTACTCTTTCGAATCTCAGTAAATGGTCATCCACCATAGTCTTATACACAATACCTTCTTCAAGGTAGATTTTCCTACATAATGTAATCTTGCTATTCCTTCATGATCTTCTGCTAAAATCCTTGGTCTTTCATGCTCTAGCACATATCTTCTCAAGATGTTATCTGCACCCATTTTGTATAAGTGTCCTACGATCAGTAGATAGTCTGCAACCTGGACTACCATTTTTTTCTTCTACGTGGTGTTATATTCATGTGTCACAATACTTGTACTCAGTACTAGATGATATCTACAAAGTATTCATCGACGATTTGGACTGAAAATAATTGTGCATCCAGAAAGTTGTCCTCTAAGTTTGTAGGTTCTTCCCCATTCGTGACCCTTGATAGGTGGTCAGGTCCTGCATTCAATTTCCCTGGCTTGACTATTACTTCAAAATCAAATTCTTGAAACAATAGTAACCATTGACAGATTCTCCCCCCCAACACTATCTTTTTGAATAGGTACTTAAGCGTTGAAGGATATGTGAACATCTTAAAACGTTTTCCCAATAAGTAATGTCTAAACCTCTACAGTACATAGACCATAGCAAGGCATTCCCTCTCTGTAGTGTTATAGTTATTCTCTGATTCTGATAGTTTTCTTCTCATGAATGCTATAGGATGATCCAAATCTCTTGCTCCTGGCTGTGCCAAAATAGCTCCAAGTGTTATGGCTGATGCATCTACATGGACGTGGAATTTCTTCTTCGAGTCTAGAAATACTAGTATTGGCATTGTTACCATATTTTCTTTCAACATATCCAGACCCTGTTGACAATATTCATTCCACTGAAACTTTGTATCTTTCCTTAATAGTTTATCCATTGGTGGGGTGATCTATGCATACCCTTTGATAAAAAATTTGTAGTACCCTGTGTGTCTGAATGTCACTTTTAATTGGTCGACTGTTTTTGGTGGTGGCAAGTTAACAATTACTGCAATCTTTGCAGGATCTACTTGTAAGCCTTGTTTGCATACTATATGGCCCAATAGTATCCCAAACGGTGTTCCGAAGATACATTTCTTGATGTTTAATTATATTTGGCACTGCATCTTTCTAACATTAGCTGCAAGACCTCTACATGGTCTTTCAACAAACTATAGATTTTCCAATCATCCAAGTATACCTCTAGAAACTGGCGGATAAATTCCATAAATGCAACGATGACTACTCTGGAAAATATTGTTGGTGAATTCTTCAGCCCAAATGACATGACTGTGTACTGGTAGGATCCCCATTCTGTAGAAAACATGGTCTTGTATCTGTCTTCCTAGGATATCTTGATCTGGTGGTAACCTAAGAATCCATCAGTGAATGATTAGACTTTGTGTCCTCCTACATTCTCCAACACTTCATCCGTGAAAGGTGTAGGGAACGGGTCATGTAAGCATGCATCGTTCAACTTCCTCAAGTCGACGCATATTCTTATCTCACCTTGTTTTTTCTCCTTAACTACCATCAGGATTATCCATTCCGATTCTTCCACAGGTTCTATGATTCTGACTTCGAGCATTCTATCGATATCGGCTTTAACTTTCTGATTATATATCAGGTTTGGTATGTATGGTTGTTGTTTGATCGACATTGCTTCAAATCCAAGTGGTATCTTCATTTATCCTAGCTCTCCCGCTATGTCTTTCATTTTTGTAAATGTTGTGGGGAAAATATCGTTGTACTCGCGCAGTAACTCTGTTATGATTTCTACTATTTTCTCATCCCAATAGTCTCCAATGCTATACATTTTGGGGTTTTCAGCTATCCCAATGTTGACATTCTTCACCTTGATCGACGCAACAATTACTTATGATTCTAGAGGTGGACCTTCCACTTCTATTTCACCTTCCACTTCCTTGATCTGAATATCATGCAGATCATCTTCATCTGGTGCTTCTTCCTACACATGGTAGCATTGCAACAGTTTTTTCATTGTTTGTCAATTCCATTGTTGTTCTTCTTTTATGATGTCGACTTCTGGTTCCTTAATGAATATCACCCCTCTTATCTGTTTAAGTGTTGCATCTATGTTTGGGTTCTCATGCTCGAATGAGAAAGTGATTGTAAAATTTTGTTACAATACCGACCAGTTCGTAGTTCCTCTGTGCAGTTCCTTGTCCATAAACCAGTTTACTAGTATGCCCTCTAAAGTGTGTACAAAATGATGAGGTCATTCCTTTGGGGGTGTCATTTTCCACAACGCTCTGCACTTCTCCAAGTACTCCGTTGGTTCCCCCTATCTTTCATACTTTTGTTGCTTGTTTCTTTTCTGTTCTGCACCAAACCTTATGCGGAGTAACCGCTTACATTGGTACCAAACCTTGATTGTTTCCTTGTGTGTGCCCCACCATCTTGCAGGTGTGGCCTTGAGTGCTATATCAATTTCTAAGAGTCTCTGATTTTCTAACACTTCATCCTTGTACTATGCCAAGAATACTTCTAGATCATTTACTCCATGGAAACGGGGTGGCTCCCTCATCTCCGTACCTACCCATCTTACTGCATGGTATATTCTTGCACATCTTCTTGTGGAAACTTCGTGTAGCATTTGTTTCCAGTTTTCTAAACTCGTATCTGATTCTGTCGCACATGAAGTAATGCTCCACCAACTGATTATCCCATCTGCATTTGCGTTTATGTAATCCTCGTCGCGTGTAGTTTTTCTGTACAACTGACTGATTTCCTCCAAGTCTAAGCAAGTAGGTTCTACAAACCTCTCCCCTTCCGATGGGTCTAATGGTGCAATGAACCCGTATTCTCTTGACTCAAACATCATTTTTCGTGTCTTTAAGTTGATTATGGCCTGGTTATGAAATACCCAATCCAAGCCGAGCAAGGTTGGATATGGTGTTGTGTCTTCCAATATTTCAATCACCTCAAAGTATTATTTAGTGCACACTCCATCCAAGTCTATTGTTATTCCTTTCAGTCGACCAATTGGTAAAACTCTATGTTGGTTTGCTAGTTTCAGCTGAACGGGTGAATATCCTAATGTGGGCTCTCCCATACATTACCATGTCTTCTTGGGTAATACATTGACTTCAAATCCTAGATCCAGTAGGATATCTCCCATGTTGAAATCTCTGATGTTGGCATTCATCATGAACTCCCTTCTTTTTCTTCTCCTTGTATGTAGGTGATTAACTATTTTTTGTTCTAGTTTTCCTTCCATCTCTATGATACATCTTTCTAATATATTTTTAAATATTTTGACATAGGATGGATCATTCAATAGTTTTACACATGATTGAAAAAATCCTTTGATTGTACTTACTTGTCCCAAGGGCTGCATTTCTTTGGTATGATCCAACGATGGAGGCATATTGTACTCTGGATCTTCCTTGCTTTGCTACGCAATTGAAGTCGACACGGTTTCTTGCTTCAAGAATTCTTGTATGGCTTGCTAAAATATTTCCTTCTCATTATGTGCATCAAACTCTCTCCTTGGTTCAACATTATTCTTTATCCACTGGTGTTGTACTGGCTCTTGTTGGACTGCGTCGTTTCCTGTTTTAGCTCCTCCATGCATAACTATGTTGATGTTTCGTCCTTCATCCATCGCTTCAGCTGGAATCCATTGAACATTATGGTTGTTCTGGTTCCTCTTTTCCTGAATCTTCCCTAGTAACATAGGACATTCTTCCGTGTCATGATCCGATGCACGACAATACATACAAGTTGTTGGTGGAAGTGGACATTCTCTTGCATAATGTACTAGTTGTTAATAGTTGTGACATACCACTGGTCCTCTACCTCTTCTGAAGCCTCCTCTTCATTGTCCTCCACCTCTGTAGCATGCTCGATCTCCTCTTGACGCATTATATGGAGGCGCCTGATTGTACTGTGTGATATTGTACTGAGGTTGTGATGTGTTGTACTGTGGTTGCGCGGTATTATATGGTTGTTGCGTAGTATTATACTATTGTTGTGCAATGTTGTATGGGACTGGAATTTGGTTAAACTGAGGTGTGGCTTTCCCGATCATCATTTATGCTTGCACCCTATATGCATCTGATGTCCTCTCTCGCATCAAATCCATATTTCTACAATCTTTTTCATCATGACCTAATGACTTGCAAAAGTTGCAATATGAACTCTTTGGGACTGTCTAGTATTTATGAATCATTGGGCAATGATATGGATTGTGGCCTGGTTTATTATAGATTTCGCACCATAGTCCTCTTGTTGGTAATGGATTTGGCATCCCTGCCATATACTACGTGAATGTTGGAAAATCGTTCTTGTGGTGTCCTTTTTTCCTTCATGTGGCACAGCAATCAACTTCTCGTTTTTCCTTACTTTTGTTATAGTTTAGCTGAAACATTAAGTTCTTCAAATCCTCCTTCAGCTCTTCGATGGTTGGATCCGTCTGTTGATATCATTTTTCTTCCAGTTGCAGGGATGCCTACGAAGCCTCTACATGTGTCTGAAACTTTTGTTGTCACAATGGGTATTTTAAGTGTGGTAGAAGTGAATTGACGAATAGGTGCCTATGTTGCATATCGATCATGAGATATTTCAACTTTCCTTTCAGTCACTTGAATCTATGGTCAATCTCCCATACAGATTCTCCTGGTTTCTATCTAATTTCTATCAACTCATTCATGTAATGATCCTTTGAACTTGGCTTCTGAAACTCATTTATCAACAATTTCTTGATGTCCGCAATTGTTCTCGTTGTCCCTGGTGGATTTTTTGTAGCTAAAATCATATACCAATCCAGTACATGATCCCTTAGTGTAATCGCTAGTTGTTCAAGTTTGGTATCTTCATCTGTGATCTATTTTTCTTCCCAAATCTTTTCACAGATAAAAATATGTTTTTCTGGGTCCTCCGACGCTTCTCCTTTGAATTCTGGTAACTTGATGGTGGGATTGTGTCCTGCCATCCTGAATGTTGAACTACTACCTCTGCATGGTGTAGATACGTGACTAGTGTTTCCTAACTAGCTCCTCCAGTTCTTGTTCCTTGTGTAGATGTACGTATTGTTGTCTTTCTTTTCCCAAAATTTGATTGTCTAAATGGTGGTGTTCTCTTTGGTGTATTAGTCGCACATGGGTTTATGGATTCCACACTAACATTAATATGGATAGGATTGTTTCCTTCTCTTCCTTCTCTTGGACCTCTTGTCTTCCTCTCATATGTTGCGCATGGGATTTCCTCAATCTTCTCCACAACCCAGAGATCCTCTACCTCTTCTTCATCACTTACCAAGCCTTCCCTTGCGGCTATGACTCTCTTCTTAGTGTTCACCTTGTATTGGTAGGGTACTCCACTGCACGTATTTCCAGTTGTCACCATGATTCGCTTGATCTGGTCATCGTCCATCATGATTGGGTCCAAGGGTTCCTCCTTCTTTCTAATATCCACTTCTCCTTCCATTTCTCCTTTTTCTGTCAGTGCTTCCCCCCTTCCCCCATGCACGCAGGGAAGTTTAGTTGTCTGACTCCATTGTCATTACACCTTTTTTGTATAGCAGTATCTTAATAGAAGTATACATCGATATAATATACCTACCTTGAGGCCCACATAGAAACTCTTGTTCCAATGTGTTGTACAACTTTGTTGTATCTACTACAAACTCTATTATAAAGCCTGCTACAATATTGTCGAGCCAAAAATCTACTACGCGGGTTCACCTGTTGTAACTGTTCAATCTGAACTGAGGTCCACTCTAACTATCGAATCTGGTTTTTTGCATGGTTATCCTTCAACCTCAATATCCACTCCTGCAATAAATGTGGAAAATCACAGAAAGAGACTTCATGTAGATTAGTAAAGACGTATTTCTCGAGATATTTGTGTGGTGTTATTCTAGGGTTTCCATTATCTTTTTGCACAAACTCCATCTCTTTTGTCTTCAGCCAGATTTCGATCTCTTCTTTTGTGGGATTCCACGGTCTCAACATCCCCTTCTATAGGCTCATTCTTTTCACCCTCTTATCATCCAATTTAGTATTCTCTTGACCTGCCTTCCACAGATCTTACAGATTTCCAATAGATCCCATATACTCAATCCTATATTGTTCTAACCAAAGACAATGGAACCTTTTGTTGGTTTATTTATCTTTTTTGAGTTTATACTTTTAACTTGATTGACCCAGGCCAAGGTTCATGTCTACTAGGGTTCCAACAAAGCCTCTAAAACTATCATCCCTCCTGGTAAACCAAAAGGCAACGCAACGCACAAAGTGCGATGCGCAGTCTCACTCGAGATAGTCTTAATGGGTGTCTGCAATACTCAAGTGTTTGCAGCCCAGAATTGAGTGGAGATCTGAGAAATGTGCGCAGAGAGTTCTATTTAACTTATTAAAGCAATAAACTGTCATTCATGATTATGCATGGAATATAATCAACTCATTCATTCATCATACTAATATCTACTTAGAAACAGTAAGGAAACACAGGAACTCAATCACATAACACAAGTTTTACCGTGGTTCACCCCCTCCTGGGATACATCCACAAAGATCTGGATCTTAAGCTCTTCTATTATAGAAATTCCAAAACTACAACGTCGCGCACTTTACATGTCTTCTCAGTTGAGTTGAGATCTGTTACGAGGTGGACTAGATCACACCAGGCTCCTCAACTTGTGATCTAACCCTCAATATCTACCCTCCTTAAGCCTCTCCAGTTCAACATCTTACAAAATTAGTTCGTATAGAAAAATATTACAAATAGCTATCAAAAGGACTCTTCCTCAAGACCCTCTATATCTGCCTCTCTAGCTCTAACTCTCAACCTTAGCCTTTTCTATGAGACCTAGGTACCTATATTTATACATTTCTGGTTCACCAAAAATTATAGTGTATTGCAAAAACCCTAACCCTAACGTCGTTAGGTCTTCCATGCATGTGCGCATGCTACTCTTCCTTCCAGTTGTCGCTTTCCTCATGCATGCCTTCCTTCCCAAAATAGCCTTTCTTTCCACTTTGGCCTGCTTCCAACAAATAACATATTGATCCAAAGAGGGATCTCTTCTAACATCCAATTTATTGGACCTTATTCAAACTTTCTTCCAACCTCGCTGAAAGAATCACTATATTCTATAGAAAAATCAACACCTTCCTTTACTCAGGATAACCAAAAATAAATGGCCTGAGTCCAATGGTTATCCAATTCCTTTAGACTATCAAGTTTGGTTTAATCCCATACTGTTGTCTCTGATGGTAACACTGTCGAATTAACTTTTACTTGTCTTTTTAACCATTCATGCAACAAACATGGAAATTCTGCGAAAAAGAGTTCATGTAGATTAGAGTAAATATATCTACCTTTTCATTCTTTCATGTTCACCCATAGTTCTATCATCTCTCGTAGGTAAAACCCATCCTCCTTTTCTTCTATCCATTCTTGAATCTCTTCCTTAAACGAATTCCACCACATTTCTCTTTTCCTCCATCAATATCAATAAGACTTCAGGTCCTAACAATGGAACCATTTGTTGGTGCTAGGAAGTGTTGTTGTTTCAGTACACGATTATGCGTGCACTGACCTTATTAATACTAGGGGGTTTGAGACCCAGGGTTCATCCAAAGAGTGTCCAACAAAATCCCTTAAGCATAGGCATATCAATCCTTGGCCAAGGCCGAGGAACGTCTCACCTGAGATGTAGAGAGGATCATAGAGACCATAAGGTCTTGTGTTAGGGATGGACGATCAAACATAACTAACAGTACTGCAAATGGTATCCATGTAATTCATATATGATGATATAACAAGGACTAAAAAATAAAACAATACACGCACAAGTGTTACTCATTAATAACAAACATAGAATAGAACATAATTGTTATATCTTTATTACTAGATGTATTCCATCATATTAGAGATATACATTGTGCTAAAGGAATGAGTAGCATAACATAAGACTTCATCTCATTACTATATAAACAGTGTGGATACAATAGTATGTTACATATGCTAAGCTTTAATATTCAGATAGACGCAAGACATAGGAGACTTCTCCATACAACACAATATTGCAATAGGCTAACTCAGATCTCTAGGACTAACTCTTTACAAAATTAAGAAACCCATTTTCTAAGCTGAGAGCTCTCTTTTATATATTTTTATGCTGGGGAGTGTTCTCCTTGACCATTCTTCTCCACTCACTTGTTTGATCTAACGACCTCTCATGCTTATCGTACCTTCCAGGGCTCCATCTAGGTTCTCTGCATTAGGGGCAATCTTTACTTATTAGCCATCTCATTGTCTGGTCGCCCCACGTCTTCATCTGTTGTTGGCATCAATCATTCTGGGAGATATTGTGGTGGTTCATTTATTTCTTCTAGTGGGCACCTTCTTGATTTCCAACACAACTGAAAAAACTCGGACCAACGCACTCAACTAAAAAAACTAGGACCGATGCGCCCTTGATCGTCGTTAGACTTGGTGCACTTCTTAACAAAACCTGGTTTGAAGTAAGCACTATGGCATTCTTTCTTGCATCTCATTAAGTGCTTGCAAAAATAATGGATGAGCGCACATAACGTTCGTGTGTGCGTGCATGCAAAAATGGACCCAAAAATTAGAGTTCCAACACATGGGGAGGAAATTTGAGCTAAGGACATACCACTATGGTTTCAAACATTTGTTTGGACATCCCACATTAAATTCTAAGAAAACTATAGGATTGAATTTATGAGTGAATATGAATTTGAAATTAAACATATCAAATGCAAGGAGAATCAGGTGGTTGATGCGCTTGGTAGAAGGCTGCATGAGATGCATGTTGCAACCATCAACATGTACAATTATGATTTAAAAGAAGATTTTTAGAAGCTACAAATTCAAATCAACATTATTTGCAAATAAAACAAACATTACAACAAGGTAATTTACAATTCAAATTTAAAGACTTTGATCTAGAAGATGATGGAATCCTCATGTATAGAGACCAAGTATATGTGTCAAATTCCAAAGAGATGAGAAATAAAGTGTTGAGAGAAATGCACAATGTTCCATATATCGAGCACCTAGGATATCAAAAATCCATTGTAGTTGTAAAAAGCCAATATTTTTGACCAGGAATGAAGAAAGAAGTTATTTATTACATAACCAGAAGCCTAGAATGTCAAAAGGTAAAAGATGAACATAGACATCCAGCTAGGTTGTTACAACCACTTCCATTCCTGAGTGGAAATGAGAAGTTGTTACAGTTTATTTTATTACAAATATTCCCATAACAGTGAAGCAACATGATTCCATCATGTTGGTGGTGGACAAATTGACTAAGGCTGGACATTTGATTCTGGTGAAGAATACTCACAAGGAAATAAATATTGTAGAGATCTACATGAAATATGTTGTCATGATACTTGGAGTGCCTAAGAAAACAGTTTCAGAAAAAGATCCCAAGTTTACCTCTAATTTTTGGAAAGGTATTTTTAAAGGCTTTGGGACAAATTTAAATCTCAGTACAACATATCACCCAAAATATGATGGGAAAATAGAGAGGACCAACAAAATAATTGAGCACATGCTCACAATGTATGTGATGGACCAAGCATCCAAGTGGGAGGACTATATCCATTTAGCTGAATTCCCTTACAATAAGGGGTACTAGGCATCATTAAAAATGATCCCATTCGAAGCTTTGTATGGAAGGAAGTGTAACACACAAGTGAGTTGGGATAACCTAGTAGACATAACTGTTATTGGGCTAGATTTATTAAAAGAAATGGAAGAGAACATGATAAAGATCAAGTAGAATTTAAAATCTTCCCAAGATAGGTAGAAAAGTTACATAGATAAGAACAAATATTTCATATATTTTAAAGTGGGCAAGCATGTGTTTTTAAAAGTGAAAGTGAAAAGAAGTTCACTAAGAATGGGATGTTACCCAAAGTTGGAAACATGATATTGTGGGCCTTTTAAAATATTATAGAAGATAGGTCCAATTGCATACATGCAAGATTTTCCTGCATCCATGAGAGTGCATAATGTATTTCATGTGTCATTATTAAAGAAATATGTGTTTGACCCTGACCACATAATTAATTGGACTGTGATCCAGGTGCAACACAAAGGAGACTTTTGAGTGGAATCAGTGTGCATCCTGGACCGAAAAGTCAAAGTGCTCCAGAATAAAGATATAGGGATGGTAAAGGTATAATGGACCTGTTACAATCATGAAGAAGAAACATGGGATCATGAAGAAACTATGTGTGAGGAATACCCACAAAGTTTTTTCAATTTTGAAGAAAAAAGAAGCTAAAAGTGCAAGACTTCATTTAAGACAACTAGATTTTTTGAACCACATCTGAGAGTCCTAGCCAACCTACAATAGGGGCCCTGATAGAAGAATGGTACAAATTTATGGACTAATGGAAGTGAAGGAGGTACATTGATTGGGTCAACGGGTTGAGAGGAACAAGAGATTACTGTTGGAACCACTGATGGAGGGTAAACAAATTGCATACTTTTTTGTTTTTTGAATATTATGATGTAAATTTTTACATGTATATTGGAATAATTATTTGCACCAAGGGAATTTCACAATTGTAGGGGAGGGGGAATGTAACATCCCCACTATAATCCCCAGTTTAATTAATGCATAATGTAGATATGAATGTATCTATGGGAAAACTATGTAATATGCAAATTGCATTTTTGAATTTTTATTAAATAAAATGTGATGCCAACTATTGGGGGACATGGAAAAATATGGGGTTTGATTAATCCACAAAAGAGAGGGGTCTAGAAAGGATTTTTTCATCCACGATTTAATTCCTAAATCATTTTACTACTTTTAATGTTTTGAGTGAACCTTCTGATTTTTCCCTTGAGTGTGGAAGAACCTAATCATTGAATACTTGTAAGTGGGTGGGTGTAAGAAGTCACATCCCATAGTTATTGGGAGCATGGGGCTGAGTACAATCAATTTGAGGATGATTGTGAGTCAAGAAAAAAAGAAGAAGAGGAAATTCATATGGCTAGAGGGGGCATATTTTGCAATCACATTTTGAATGGGAAGATAGAGACAACTACTCAAAGAAGTGCAATGCATATGTAGCAACAATGGAGGGTGAATTATATAACATTTTTGGAGCTGAGGACTAAAGAATAAAGTTGTTAGGATTACAGAAGAACTAGGTTGTCAGGATTGAAGAGTGAACTCTTGTGTGAGTTGCATTGGAGTAGCAAGCTTACAGTTGTTGATTTCCTAGCAGTGTGTTCCCTTGAGTTCCCAATAGTGATATTCCTAGTTACATGTGACAAAGAGACATTGATATAAGAATGGTACACCCGATGGATTGAGATCAGTGAAGGGGTACATTCCTTGGGTTGGTTAGGTTGAGAGGAAGAGAGCTGGTGGAAATATGGATAGTTGTAGGAGAATGCCAGTGGGTTTTGGGATTATCTGATTTGTGAGTACACAATGAGTGACACCCTCTTTTGTGTATTCCTAGCCCCATCTCGGGGGTGACTTTCTTTTGAGATATGGAACAACAAGTCTATCGTTGGGTGGAACATATGTCCCAAGTAGTTGGTTGCATAACTATTTAGAAAGATAAGTGTTTTATATGTTTTCTATGTTGCATGATGAGTTTTAATTGTCGTGCATAAACTCTGTGTATGAGAATGCTTTATATTTTGTTGTGATGAGTTTATTAGCTGCATTCATCTTTATTTATAATGTTGTATTTGCATTTAATTAATGGTATCAAAAAATGGTTAAATCTTGGCGTTTTCCTATAGTTGGTAAGCTACATGATATGTTAGCGTAATTTTTTATTTTTATGTGTATTTCACACGTAATAAGCCTCAGTCAATATGGGGAACGTTACATATTTGCTAAGAAAAAGTGGATGCCAAAATGTCGAAGAATGATGTACCAAAATGCAACAAACAACAACCATGGATTTGCAACATAAAGAAACCATGAAATCACCCAAGAAATAAACCACAAATTTAATTACGAAATTTCATAGAGTTTGCATTATGGAGTTTATGAGACATTATGAATGATCAATTTTAATATATATATATATATATAAAGATTGATTTCATGGGTTTTATTCATTTCTATATTATTATTGTTGTTGTTGTTGTTGTTATTTGTACAAGTGTCAACATGAAATATCAAGTGACTAGAATAATGAAGTGTTGACGAGGAATTATTTGAGATCTTTGATTTTATGAGGACACGAACATAGAGGAGGTGAAGAGTCCAAAAGAGGAATGATTGTAACTGCATAGGAAAGAGAGGAGGCGAAGAATCTAGATGAGGAACGCTCCCAGGGGAAATGGCTGATCAATATTATAAATGCAATTTCACCCTTAATAAAGAGGGAGGGGGGTGGGTATGAAAATATGGAGTTTGAGTCTTGTATATTTGTATCAATATTTATGAAATATTGAAGGTCAGTTGGGGCTTTTACTTGTACTTCAATCTAAAGAACCATTTTTGAAGAATGGATATAAGGAAGAACTAATTCATGATCTGTTTATACAGTTGTGCATTGTTGTTACTTGATTGTTTTCTGTAGATTTTTGTAATTTTTCATTTATGTCAATTGTTTCTGTAGAAAATATTTTGAATTGTTTGTGAATGTGATTGCAGGGACATATTTAATGTCATTTACATGCAGTTGAATATGCTAGTAAAATTTATGTTGAGGATTCTGAATTCCTTCTAGCTTTTAATATTTAAACTTTATGCATGTAATCATCCCTTCTGTCACTGTTAGAATATGACTACATTTTCATATTAGATTAGGATGCATTTAGGATTTAGAATAGTTTAAATTAGAAAGTATATCTTCAAAGAGAAATCTATTTAGTTACAACGATCGGTCCCACATACCAGTGGACATTTCCATACCAAACAAGGGCAGGTCTAATTGGGACCTCTCATCGGGAAATCCTCCCTCATGTTGGCATGGGGCACTTTTCCAATATCAACAGGTCAGATTCCCCTCCAATGGCGAACTATTTTGTAATCCTAATGGATTCATCTAGGAAGGATTCATGAGTTAAAAATATGTCAAGTCTCTTTGCAATTCTATCTTCCCCCACTCCCTTATTACTCCATGTGGGAGATAGATTGGAAGGTTAAATATCCAAAAGACTAATTTCTTCTAAGTTTCTAATAAAATATATAGAGAGATGGTCTAGTTGAGTAGTTGAGCCTTAGGCCTCTAATGCTCCAAAGGGGAAATTCAAGGCTGCCTCCATCATGACTAGTCTATTTTGAACACTTTCCATTTTGAAAAATATATCATAGTATCCCATCTTTCCCATATAAGGACCATAAACATTTAGTATTGTGATATATTTCCTCATGTCCAAAGAGAAAAATGAGGTCCCTATTCCTATAGGAAATTCCTAACAACTTGTTAGAAAAAAGGATCATTTTTCCATCTATTCACATTCCCGCTCAATCTCTCAATGGCATAAATAAATAAATAAATCCCAATTCCTAAGTAGTTTAGAGAGTACTTGAGTGATTTTGTCCCCATCTGTCATTGTCTCTTGCAGCATAATAATAGAATGTTTAATATTTTGTCAATTGATCTCTTTACAACCAAATTCTTTGAGGGGTTTTCCATCCCTCTAAAATTGAAGGTTAGAAAAAACATTTGGAACCCTCAAAAGGGGAATTTGCTTTAAAATCCCCAATTAAGGATAGTTGTTTTCGACACTTGAATTCTAAGGATGCCTATTTTTGGGCCATAGACATGAAATATATCCTTCCCCTTTGATTGATCTTGGGATTTTTCTCTTCAAAAAGTCCTAACCCCCCCACCACCTTGCTTGGAAAATGAAGTGTACCTTTTATTCTAAGTCTTAAATTCCGGTTCACTGGTTCCAAGGGACTAGAGGCTTGTGTTCCATTTCCATCTAGAGAGAAGTTCATATTAGGGTTTGTAGTGGAACCTTCCATATCTTATGCATCATCCACACCCTCTATTATTCCAGGAATAGGTATGAGAGGTAGTGGATTAGGTATTTCTATACCAGACAAACTACGTAGAAAAAAAACTCAAGGATTTTGGTTCTTTAGATCCAACCTCATTTCCCCATGACCCAAAAACAAATTGTTCTAAGGAAATACTTTTATTCATAGAGTGATATTGATGGGTCTTACTTGGAAATGTGTTGGTGTCTTTATTGTCACTGACCACATATTGGTTAGGCTCTTTGACCTATCAAATGTCTGTGTTTTGATCATATGTTATCATCATTCTTGTTCGAAGGCCATCCAAGATCACTTGAAACCATACATATTCTTTCATTATTGTGGTTTGAACTACTTCTAGTTCCAATGTTTCTATACCTCTCAGATGTTTCCTTGATGCCCAATTCTTCCTCATACTTGGACAATTGTAATATGTTCAAGGTTCACATAAGAGTGGAAACATACACATATGAAAGGTATCTCTTCATAGTCTATATTAAGATAGAAAATATCAACTCCCCTTCTAATATCCATTGACTCTACCAGACCTTTTCTCACCTCCATCCCTACCAATATTCGAGTCATGCCAGAATACCTAGTCTCTTGAAAGGATAAGTCTAGTTCGTAAAAAGTACCTAAAGATTTACCAATTTGTTTAACACCACTTTAGACCATAAAATAAATGGAAAACCTATAATACAAACCCATACCGAAATAATTTCCACACTGTCTAACCAAGAATAAAATTATATGTTCTATTTCTTCAAGAAAAGGGATTGAGATCCCCGCTTCTAGTGTTGGTGCAATAATTTTTCTACTTCTTTGGTCATCCTAAAATCCCAAACTAACCATCCTTTTAATAGAATCAAGGTGCATGGAGAGGCCCTTTCCATTGGCTCGAAATTCATCTTGGTTTAATTGTTCAAATCCTCACTACTCATTCTCTTCCCAGGAAAATGCCTTACCAACACATGATCCCCCATATTTCCACAATGTAGTTGAGTTTAGTTTTTCTACCCAATTTTAAGCTAATGGCCTTCTGTGTGTTTTTTTTATATTTATGTCTCTTTATATTTCTTGATCCCTTCTGATACTGAATCCCTACCACCTTTGAGTTCGAATATGGGGCACGACTTAGTAATTTTAGATCAAACACAGTTCCCACAAAACAAAAACTAGAAACACAATCATGTTGACCGATCACACAATTACAAAGGAAATAAATCTCTTTACATCTCATTCAATGTGTTTTCATATTCATACCTGGAGTGAAATAAACCATTGTCTTCCTTTGTCCCTACATTTAGGGTTCAAGGATCCACAATATCAAGTTTGTAACTCCAAGTGTGGGGAAACAAGCTTAAGAAGTTATGGTTCTTGGATTGATCATTGAGAATTCCCATCTCCCTGCTCTTCATCTATCTTGAGGTTCTAGTAGCTTATACACTTAGTTTTTGCACCAATTCACCCAGAATCACCATGGTGGCTTCCTCCAATGGTTTAGAACCTAGGTGGTGTATCTTGTTAGAGTCCTACAACACATCCACATGACCTACATTAGGGATAGACTAGATCGCTTGACCCTCCAATGGATCATCGTTGAATTTGACAACTTCCTCCTCATACCCCATTTTGTCTTCCATGTTTCCTAATTCCAACATGATTGGTGTTAGGTTCACCCTATTTCCATCTTGGCTTCTCCAATGAAAAATCTATTGTAGAAACCCCACCCTCCATTAAAAAGGAAAAATATCAATGACCTACTCTATTTACTAAACCTTGGATCAAGTGTAATGGAACTACAACTCCTTATCAATGAAATTTGATAACCTCATAGACTCTCATTTTATATTATTTGTGATCTTGATTATACAACTAAGAAACCTCTTCACTAGTGAGAGAATCTCACCATTGGAGGCATGTGAGGGTAATCCTGTTTGAATAAGGTTACCCATACCATTTCAGGAACGTAGTTCTCATGATAATTAGATTTCAAGGTTATCAAATTTCTATCAAAACAACACTAGTCTCGATGGATCCTACAAATCTATGATTTAAAATTCCTATATGACAAGATCCACTTGCCCTCATAGCATTTTGCCTCTCTTTTTATTATTCATATAAATATTCTTATATTGTGTGTCAATTTCAAATTTCTCTTTTATATAGAGATATACTTTTACTTCTATTTCTTCTATTTGATTAATATATACAATTATTTATTATTTATTTATTATAAGTGATATATTTTTTCACAAATTTACATATTTTAAGGTTAACGTTAGCTACCTTACAACAACTATACCTTCCACCCAATTTAAAAAAACAACGTTTATATTTATGATACATACAATATGATTGAAAATAGATATAATTTAGTGTATGAATATGTATTAGAAAATATGATTGCAAATCTATATAATTTGGTGTACGAATATGTATTAGAAAAAATAATGCTTGGATTATAGAGTTTTTGTTTTTCACGGTTTTCTTTCCTTTTCTATATTAATAACCTTACAAGAAGTTATAATGTGATATATCTACTTACAATCATAAATGATCCAATTTAAATAACTAATCCTAATTTCAATTTGAAATATATATAATACCTTTCATTTTATTAAAAAAACTTAAACCATAAATGATAAAATTTAAATAACTAATCCTAATTTCAATTTGAAATATATATAATACCTTTCATCTCATTAAAAAAACTTGAACCACATTCAATGTTTATATTTATGATATATACAATATGATTGAATTAGATATAATTAATGTTTGAACTAATCCTAATTTCAATTTGAAATATATATAATACCTTTCATTCCATTAAAAAAAACTTAAACCACATTTAATGTTTATATATATGATATATATAATATGATTGAATTAGATATAAT
>SNQJ01S0062014.1:21559-39128 GCA_010110895.2 Picea sitchensis | reverse complement strand
GGGGGGGTTTTCAAGTGTTTTTAATAATTTTTTAATATTAATATATTTTTAAAAGAAGATATAATTTAATATGTTTATATTTATAATGGTTAATGGTCAAATTTGAAAGATTAATTCTAATTTAAATTTGAAAGATATATATTCATATTTTTATGATGAAAATTTGAAAAAATAAGTAAGCATACAATTGGCAATATAATAAACTAAGTATACACTTCATTTAAAAAATGTTATATTAAATATTGTCCTTTAAATAAGATGGTCGCCGAAGAAGATGACATCGACAGAATGTCGTTTTTAAACGTCGTTTTGAAGGAGACCCTGTGAATGCATCCTCCGACACACTTTGTGATGTCGCATGCCGTGACGAATCCGTCGGAGCTTGGCGGCTATGACATCCCCATGTGGTGGCCATCCATTGGCCCACTTGTTTGTCAAGTTGTTGACTGTCAATAGGCCACGTCGTGTATCCTGGGTGGTGCCATGTGGCGTCACCTGAGGGTGCCACGTGTCACATTTTCATTGGCTCATTTGGTGGCACTAAGTTTCAAATTAACATACCACGTGGCACGTTATCATTGGGCCACATCAGCATGTTGACTTCATGATGGCATCACTACCACTGTTCCTACCACGTCACGTACAACTTGCCATGTGGTTGTATGGATTCCATGTCACCTACCACTTCCTGTACAGATACCACATCTTGTACAACCTACCACGTGGCTATACAGACTGCCACATGGCACTTTCTCATTGGCCCACATATCAACCCAAGAATGCCAAAGTGCATTACACGTGTCACTATCTGACTGTGCCACTTACTCTATATGGATGGTGACATCATTAGTATGGTTGTTGACGTTAGTAGTATGAACACTGACTCATCCCTGCTAACTGGGCTAGGTTGACCAAAACTTTGACTGTGAATATATTTTGATCCGTAACTCCATTTGATGAACCATTTTCTTCGTTGGAAATCTTACAACGCACTCTTCGCAATGATGCCATTTTTTCTTAGTTTTGAGGATATTTATTTTTTTCCCTTTTCCTTTTGTCAAGGCCATTCTGAGCCTCCTGAGACACTTTTGAGGCTTCTGGTATGTTCTGTAGATCCTTCCAAATCATCTCTTCTAGGTCCATTCTAGTGCTCACCTCATCTCAACAACTTCTTGGATCCTCCACACTGGATCCATACTCTGGNTTACTCATCCATCCTATGAGGATCCATGTGCATCATCCTTTTTTCTATGAATAAAATCTTTATCCAAATAGGGATCTTTTCTAACATCCAATTTATTGGACCTTCTTGAAACTTTCTTCCAACCTCACTAAAAGAATCACTATATTCTATAGAAAACTCAACAATGTAGCCTTCCTTTACTCAGGATAACCAGAAATCAATGGCTCGAGTCCACTGGTTATTCAATTCCTTTAGAATATCAAGTTTGGATTAATCCCATATTGTTGGCTCTGATGGTAACACTGTCGAATTAACTTTTGCTTGTCTTTTTAACCATTCATGCAACAAACATGAAAATTCTGCGAAAAAGAGTTCATGTAGATTAGAGTAAATATATCTACCTTTCCATTCTTTCGTGTTCACCCACAATTCTATCATATCTCATAGGGAAAACCCATCCTCCTTTGCTTCTATCCATTCTTGAATATCTTCCTTAGATGGATGCCATCGCATTTCTCTTTTCCTCCATCAATCTCTACAAGACTTCAGATCTTGGCAATTGAACAATTTGTTGGTGCTAGGAAGTGTTGTTTTTTCAGTACACGCTTATGAATCCACTCAACTTATTAACATTGGGGGGTTTAATACCCATGATTCATCCAGAGTGTATCCAACAAAATCCCCTAAGCATAGGCATATCAATAATTGGCCAAGGCCGAGGAAGGTCTCACCTGAGATGAAGAGGGGATCATAGAGACCATAAGGTCTTGTGTCAGGGATGGAGGATCAAACATAACTAACAATACTACAAATGGTATCCATGTAATTCATATATGATGATAAACAAGGACTAAAAAATAAAAAAATACACGTACAGGTGTTACTCATTCATAACAAACATAGAATAGAACATAACTATTATATCTTTATTACTAGACGTATTCCATCATATTAGAGATATACATTGTGCTAAATGAAAGAGTAGAATAACATAATACTTCATCTCATTACTATATAAACAATGGGAATACAACAGTATGTGCATTATGCTAAGGTTTAATATTCAGACAAACACAAGACATAGGAGACTTCTCAATACAACACAAGATTGCAATAGGCTAACTCAGAGCTCTAGGATTGACGCTTTCCGAAATTAAGAAACCTGTTTTATGAGATGAGAGTTTTCTTTTATATAATTTTTTGTTGGAGATCTTTGTCCTTGAATGTTCTTCTCCACTCACTTGTCTAATCTAACAACCTCTCATGCTTCTGGTACATTCCAGGGCTCCATGTAGGTTCTCTGCATTAGGGGAAATCTTAACTGCTTAGCCATCTCATTGTCTGGCCACCCCACATATTCATCTATTGTTGGCATCAATCATTCTGGGAGATATCATGGTGGTTCATTTCTTTCTTCTAGAGGGCATCTTCTTTATTTCCAGCACAACTGAAAAAACTTGGACCGACGCACTCAACTAAAAAAACTCAGACCGACGCGCCCTTGACCGTCGTTAGACTTGGTGCGCTTCTTAACAAAACCAGGTCTGATGTGAGAACTATGGAATTCTTTCTTTCATATCCTTAGGTGCTCGCAAAACTACTGGATGAGCACACATAACTTTCGTGTGTACATGCATGCAAAAATGGACCCAAAAATTTGGGTTCCAACACATGGGGAGGAACTTTGAGATAAGGACATACCACTATGGTTTTAAACATTTGTTTGGCCATCCCACATCAAATTCTAGGAAAACCATACGATTGAATTTATGAGTGAATATGACTTTGGAATTAAACATATCAAAGGCAAGGAGAATCAAGTGGTTGATGCACTTAGTAGAAGGGCGCATGAGATGCATGATGCAACCATCAACATGTACAAGTCTGATTTAAAAGATAGAATTTTAGAAGCTACAAATTCAAATCAACACTATTTGCAAATAAAAGAAATATTACAACAAGGTAATTTACAATACAAATTTGAAGACTTTGAGCTAGAAGATGATGGAATCCTCATGTACATAGACAAAGTATATGTTTCAAATTCCAAAGAGCTGAGAAATATAGTGTTGAGAGAAACGCACAATGTTCCATATACTAGGCACCTAGGATATAAAAAATCCATTGTAGTTGTAAGAAGCCAATAATTTTGACCAGGAGTGAAGAAAGAAGTGGTTGATTACATAGCCAAAAGCATAGAATGTCAAAAGGTAAAAGATGAACATAGACATCCAGTTGGGTTGTTACAACCACTGCCCATTCCTAAGTGGAAATGAGAAGTTGTCACAGTTGATTTTATTACAAATATTCCCATAACAATGAAGCAACATGATCCCATCATGGTGGTGGTGGAAAAATTGACTAAGGATGGACATTTGATTCTGGTGAAGACTACTCACAAGGAAATCAATATTGTAGGGATCTACATGAAATAGGTTGTCACGATACTTGGAGTTCCCAAGAAAATAGTTTTAGAAAAAGATCCCAAGTTTACCTCTAATTTTTGGAAAGGCATGTTCAAAGGCTTTGGGACAAATTTAAATCTCAGTACAACATATCACCCAAAACATGATGGGAAAATAGAGAGGACCAACAAAATAATTGAGGACATGCTCACAATGTATGTGATGGACCAACCATCCAAGTGGGAGGACTATATCCATTTAGTTGAATTCCCTTCAATAAGGGGTACTAGGCATCATTAAAAATGATCTCATTCAAAGCCTTGTATGGAAGGAAGTGTAACACATCAATGAGATAGGATAACCTAGCAGACATAACTGTTATTGGGCTATATTTGTTAAAAGAAATAGAAGAGAAGATGATAAAGATCAAGTAGAATTTAAAATCTTCCCAAGATAGGAAGAAAAGTTACATAGCTAAGAACAAATATTTCATATATTTTAAAATGGGAAAGCATGTGTTTTTAAAAGTGAAAGTGAAAAGAAGTTCACTAAGAATGGGAAGTTGTTCAAAGTTGGAAACATGATATTGTGGGCCTTTTAAAATATTAGAGAAGATAGGGCCAGTTGCATACATGCTATATTTTCCTGCATCCATGAGAGTGCATAATGTATTTCATGTGTCATTATTAAAGAAATATGTGTCTGACCCTGACCACATAATTAATTGGACTATGATCCAAGTGCAACACAAAGGATACTTCTGAGTGGAATTGGTGCGCATCTTGGACTGAAAAGTCAAAGTGCTCCAGAACAAATATATAGGGATGGTAAAGGTCTAATGGACCTGTTACAGACATGAAGATGAAACATGGGAGCACGAAGAAACTATGTGTGAGGAATACCCGCAAAGTTTTGTCAATTTTGAAGAGAACATAAGCTAAAAGTACAAGACTTCATTTTGAGACAACTAGTTGATTTCTTGAACTACATCTCAGAGTCCTAGCCAACCTGCACTAGGGGCCTTGATAGAAGAATGGTACAACTTTATGGTCTGAGGGAAGTGAAGGAGGTACATTCCTTCTGTCAACAGGTTGAGAGGAACATGAAATTGTGGTTGGAACTACTGTTGGAGGGTCAACAAATTGCATATTTTTTGTTTTTTGAATATTATGATGTAAATTTTTACATCTATATTGGCATAGTGCTTTTCACCAAGGGAATTGCACAATTGTAGGGGAGGGGGAATGTAACATCCCCACTATAATCCCTAATTTAATTAATGCATAATGTAGATATGAATGTATCTATGGGAAAACTATGTAATATGCAAATTGCACTTCTGAAATTTTATTAAATAAAATGCGATGCCAACTATTGGGGGACATGGAAAAATATGGGGTTTGATTAATCCACAAAAGAGAGGGGTCTAGAAAGGATTTTTTTATCCATGATTTAATTCCTAAACCATTTTACTACTTTTAATGTTTTGAGTGAACCTTCTGATTTTTCCCTTGAGTGTGGAAGAACCTAATCATTGAATACCTATAAGTGGGTGGGTGTAAGAAGTCACATCCCATAGTTATTGGAAGCATGGGGTTGAGTACAATCAATTTGAGGATGATTGTGAGTCAAGAAAACAATAAAAACAGAGGAAATTCATATGGCTAAAGGGGTCATATTTTGCAATCACATTTTGCATGGGAAGCAAGAGACAACTACTAAAAAAATTGCAATGCATATGTAGCAACAATGGAGGGTGAATTCTATAACATTTTTGGAGCTAAGGACTAAAGAAGCAAGTTGTCAGGCTTACAAAAGAACCGAGCTATCAGGATTGAACAGTGAACTCTTGTGTGGGTTTCGTTGGAGTAGAAAGCTTATTGTTGTTGATTTCCTAGCAGTGTGTTCCCATGAGTTTCCAATAGTGATATTCCTACTTACATGTGACAATGATACCTTGATATCAAAATGGTCGAGAGGAAGAGAGATGGTGGAAATAGATATAGTTGTAGGAGAATGTGAGTGGGTTGTCGGATTATCTGAGTTGTGAGTGGACAATGAGTGACACCCTCTTTTGTGTATTCCTAGCCCTAGCTCGAGGGTGACTTTATTTTGAGATATCGAACAACAAGTCTATCGTTGGGTGGAACATCTGTCCCAAGTAGTTGGTTGCATAACTATTTAGAGAGATAAGTGTTTTATATGTTTTATATGTTGCATTATGAGTTTTAATTGTTTTGCATTAACTCTGTGTATGAGAATGTTTTATATTTTGTTGTGATGAGTTTATTAGTTGCATCCATGTTTATTTAGAATGTTGTAGTTGCATTTAATTAATGTTATCAAAAAATGGTTAAATCTTGGTGTTTTCCTATAGTTGGTAAGTTACATGATATGTTAGCATAATTTTCAAATTTTTTTATGTGTATTTCGCACATAATAAGCCTCAATCAAGATGGGGAACGTTACATATTTTCTCAGAAAAAGGGGATGCCAAAATGTTGAAGAATGATGTACCAAAATGAAACAAACAACAACCATAGATTTGCAACATAAAGAAACCATGAAATCACCCAAGAAAGAAACCACAAATTTAATTACGAAATTTCATAGAGTTTGCATTATGGAGTTTATGAGACATTATGAATGATCAATTTTATAATTTTTTTTGCTATTTTTTTAAGATTGATTTCATAGGTTTTATTCATTTCTATATTATTATTATTATTATTATTTGTACAAGTGCTAACATGAAATATCAAGTGACTAGAATAGTGAAGTACTGACAAGGAATTATTTGAGATATTTGATTTTATGAAGACACAAACATAGAGGAGGTGAAGAGTCCAAAAGGAGAATGATTGTAACTACATAGGAAAGAGAGGAGGTGAAGAATCTAGAAGAGGAACGGTCCCAAGGGAAATGACTGATAAATATTATAAATGCAATTTCTCCCTCAATAAATAGGGAGGGGGTGGGTATGAAAATATGGAGTCTTAGTCTTGTATATTTGTATCAAGATTTATGAAATATTGAAGGTCAGTTGGGGCTTTTACTTGTTCTTCAATCTAAAGAACCATTTTTTAAGAATGGATATAAGGAAGAGCTAATTCATGATCCATTTATACAGTTTTGCATTGTTGTTAATTGATTGTTTTCTGCAGATTTTTGTAATTTTTCATTTATGTCAATTGTTTATGTAGAAAATATTTTGAATTGTTTGTGAATGTGATTGCAGGGACATATTTAATGTCATTTATATGCAGTTGAATATGCTAGTAAAATTTATGTTGAGGGTTATGAATTCCTTCTAGCTTTTAATATTTAAACTTTATGCATTTAATCATCCCTTCTGTCACCGTTACAATGTGACTACATTTTCATATTAGATTAGGATGCATTTAGGATTTAGAATAGTTTAAATTAGAAAGTATCTCTTCAAAGAGCAATCCATTTAGTTACAACAATTGGTCCCACATATTAGTGAACATTTCCATACCAAACAAGAACAGGTCTAATTGGGACCTACCATTGGTAAATCCTCCCTCATGTTGGCATGGAGAATTTTTCCAATATCAACAGGTCATATTCCCCTCCAATGGAGACCTATTTTTTAATCTTAATGGATTCATCTAGGAAGGATTCATAACTTTAAAATATGTCAAGTCTCTTTTCAATTCTAGCTTCCCCCACTCCCTTATTACTCCAAGTGGGAGATAGCTTGGAAGGTTAAATGTCCAAAAGACTACTTTCTTCCAAGTTTCTAATAAAATGTCTAGAGAGATGGTCTAGTTGAGTAGTTGATCCCTAGGCCTCTAATGCTCCAAAGGGGAAATTCAAGGCTTCCTCCATCATGACTAGTTTATTTTGAACACTATCAATTTTGAAAATATATCATAGTAGTCCATCCTTCCCATATAAGGACCATAAACGTTCATTACTGTGATATATTTCCCCATGTCCAAAGAGAAAAAGGAGGTCCCTATTCCTATAGGAAATTCCTAACAACTTGTTAGATAAAAGGATAATTTTTTCATCTATTCACATTCTCACTCAATCTCTCAATGGCATAAATAAAACATAAGTCCAAATTCCTAAGTAGTTTAGAGAGTACTTGAGTGATTTTGTCCCCATCTGTAATTGTCTCTTGAAGAATAATAATAGAAGGTTTAATATTTTTTCAATTGATCTCTTTACAACCAATTTCTTTGAGGGGTTTTCCATCCCTCTAAAATTGAGGGTTAGGAAAAACATTTGGAACCCTAAAATAGGGAATTTGCTTAAAATCCCCAATTAAGGATAGTTTTTTTCGACACTTGAATTCTAAGGATGACTATTTTTGGGCCATAAACATAAAATGTTTCCTTCCCCTTTGATAGAGCTTGGGAGTTTTGTCTTTAAAAATTCCTAACCCCCCCACCACCTTGCTTGGAAAATGAAGTGTACCTTTGCTTCTAAGTCTTAAATTCTAGTTCACTGGTTCCAAGGGACTAGAGTCTTGTGTTCCCTTTCCATCTAGAGAGAATTTCATATTAGGGTTTGCAGTTAACCTTCCATATATTATGCATCATCCACACCCTCTATAATTCCAGGAATAGGTATGAGAGGCAGTGGATTAGGTATTTCTATACCAAACAAACTATGCAGAAAACAAACTCAAGGTTTTGGTTCTTAAGATCCAACCTCATTTCCCCATGACCCAAAAACAAATTGTTCTGAGGAAATACTTTTATTCATAGAGTGATATTGATGGGTCTTACCTAGAAATGTGTTGGTGTCTTTATTGTCACTGACCGCATCTTGGTTAGGCTCTTTGACCTATCAAATGTATGTGTTTTGATCATCTGCTATCATCATTCTTGTTTGAAGTCCATCGGAGATCACTTGAACCCCTACATCTTCTTTCCTTATTGTGGTTTGAACTAATTCTAGTTCCAATGTTTCTATACCTCTCAGATGCTTCCTTGATGCCCAATTCTTCCTCATACTTGGATAATTGTAATATGTAACAAGGTTCACATAAGAGTGGTGAAATACACATATGAAAGGTATCTCTTCATAGTCTATATTAAGATAGAAAATATCAACTCCCCTTATAATATCTAGTGACTCTACCAGAAATTTTCTCACATCCTACCCTACCAATATTCAAGCCATGCCATAATACCTAGTCTCTTGGAAGGATAAGTCTACTTCGTAAAAAGAACCTAAAGATTTACCAATTTTTTGACACCACTTTAGACCATAAAATCAATGGAAAACCTAGAATACAAACCCATACCGAAATAATGTCCACACTGCCTAACCAAGCATAAAATTATATGTTCCATTTCTTCAAGAGCAGGGATTGAGATCCTCGCTTCTAGGGTCGGTGCAATAATTTTTCTACATTTTTGGTCATCCTAAAAACCCAAACTAACCATCCTTTTACTAGAATCAGGGTTCGTGGAGAGAGCCCTTCCATTGGCTCGAAATTAAACTTGGTCTAATTGTTCAGATCCTCACTACTCATTCTCTTCCTAGGAAAATGTCTTACCAACACATGATCCCCCATATTTTCACAATGTAGTTGAGTTTAGTTTTTCTACCTAATTTTAAGCTAATGGCCTTCTATGTGTTTGTTTATATATGTATGTCTCTTTATATTTCTTAAGCCCTTCTAATACTGAATCCCTACCACCTTTGAGTTTGAATATGGGGAACCACTTAGTAATTTTAGATCCAACATAGTTCCCACAAAACCAAAAATAGAAACAAAATCATGTGACCGATCACACAATTATAAAGGAAATCAATCTCTTTACATCTCATTCAATTTGTTTTCATATTCATACCTGGAGTGCAATAAACCATCTTCCTCCTATGTCCCTACATTTAGGGTTGATGGATCCACAAGATCAAGTTTGTAACTCCAAGTGTGGGGAAACAAGCTTAAGAAGTTATGGTTCTTGGATTGATCATTGAGAATTCCCATCTCCCTGCTCTTCATCTATCTCGAGGTTCTAGTAGCCTATACACTTAATTTTTGCACGAACTCACCCAGAATCACCATGGTGGCCTCCTCCAAGGGTTTATACCTTAGGTGGTGTATCTTGTTAGAGTCCTACAACACATCCACATGACCTACAATAGGGCTAGACCAGATTGCTTGACCCTCCAATGGATCATCATTGAATTTGACAACTTCCTCCTCATACCCCATTTTGTCTTCCATGTTTCCTAATTCTAACATGATTGGTGTTAGGTTCACCCTATTTCCACCTTGGCTTCTCCAATGAAAAATATACTGTAGAAACCCTACCCTCCATTAAAAAAGAAAAAAATCAATGACCTACTCTATTTACTAAACCTTGGATCAAGTGTAGTGAAACTGCAACTCCTTATTAATCAAATTTGATAACCTCATAGACTCTCATTTTATATTATTTGTGATCTTGATTATACAACTAAGCAACCTCTTCACTAGTGGGAGAATCTCACCATTGGAGGGGTGTGAGGGTAATCTTGTTTGAATAAGGTTACCCATACCATTTCAGGAACATAGTTCTCATGATAATTAGATTTCAAGGTTATCGAATTTCTATCAGAACAACACTAGTCTCAATGGATCCTACAAATCTATGATTTAAAGTCCTGTATGGTAGGATCTATGCTCTCATAACACTTCGCCTCTCTTTTTATTTATCCATATAAATATTGTAGAAACCCCACCCTCCATTAAAAAAGAAAAAAATCGATGACCTACTCTATTTACTAAACCTTGGATCAAGTGTAGTGAAACTACAACTCCTTATTAATCAAATTTGATAACCTCATAGAATCTCATTTTATATTATTTGTGATCTTGATTATACAACTAAGCAAACTCCTCTTCACTAGTGGGAGAATCTCACCATTGGAGGGGTGTGAGGGTGATCTTGTTTGAATAAGAATACGCATACCATTTCAGGAACGTAGTTCTCACGATAATTAGATTTCAAGGTTATCAAATTTCTATCAAAACAACACTAATCTCAATGGATCTTACAAATCTATGATTTAAAGTCCTGTATGATAGGATGTGCTCTCATAGCACTTCGCCTTTCTTTTTATTTATCCATATAAATATTCTTATATTGTGTGTCAATTTCAAATTTCTCTTTTATATAAAGATATACTTTTATTTCTATTGGATTAATATATACAATTATTTACTATTATTGTTTCAATTTCAAATTTCTTAAAGATATATACTTTTACTTCTATTTGATTAATATATACAATTATTTCTGTTATTTATTATAAATGGTATCATTTTTTCCCCAAATTTACATATTTTAAAGTTAACGTTAGCTACCTTATAACACCTATACCTTCCACCCAATAAAAAAAACTTAAGTGCGTTCAACGTTTATATTTATGATATATAAAATATGATTGAAAATAGATTATTGTTTCAATTTCAAATTTCTTAAAGATATATACTTTTACTTCTATTTGATTAATATATACAATTATTTCTGTTATTTATTATAAATGGTATCATTTTTTCCCCAAATTTACATATTTTAAAGTTAACGTTAGCTACCTTATAACACCTATACCTTCCACCCAATAAAAAAAACTTAAGTGCGTTCAACGTTTATATTTATGATATATAAAATATGATTGAAAATAGATATAATTTAGTGTATGAATATGTATTAGAAAATATGATTGAAAATAAATATAATTTAGTGTACGAATATGTATTAGAAAAAATAATGCTTGGATTATAGCGTTTTTGTTTTTCATGGTTTTCTTTCTTTATCTATATTATATATTATCCTTATGAGAAGTTATAATGTGATATATCTATTTACAATCATAAATGATTAAATTAAATGATCAAATTTAAAAAACTAATCCTAATTTTAATTTAAATATATATAATACCTTTCATCCGATTAAAAAACTTAAACCACATTCAATGTTTATATTTATAAGATTCAATGCTTATATTTATAAGATGTTTATATTTATGATATATAGTATGATTGAATTAAAAAACTTAAACCACATTTAATGTTTATATTTATGATATATAATATGATTGAATTAGACATAATTAATGCTTGGACTTAAACCACATTCAATGTTTATATTTATGATATACAATATAATTAAATTAAAAAACTTAAACTACATTTAATGTTTATATTTATGATATATAATATGATTGAATTAGCTATAATTAATGCTTGGACTTAAACTACATTCAATGTATATATCATACAACATGATTGAATTAGATATAGTTAATGCTTGGTTTTTCATGTGTTTTTTTTTTTAATATTAATATTAATATATTTTTAGAAGATATAATTTAATAGGTTTATATTTTCATTGATTAATGATCAAATTTGAAAGATTAATTCTAATTTAAATTTAAAAGATATATATTCATATTGTTATGATGAAAATTAAAAAAAAAAAATTATGCATTAATTGACCATATAATAAACTAAGTATACACTTCATTTAAAAAATGTTATATAAAATATTGTCCTTTTAATTTGTTATAATATTAAAAATAACTAATTATTAAAAAATAAACTATAATTTTAATAAAAATTAATTATAAACAATTACCAATTTTTTTGGAGAGCCATATAAGAGAGAGCATCTCTTCCACATATCCATATTATGGTAAAACCAATGCATCTCATATCTTGAGCATAACAAAAAAACATGTTCAACTATTATATAAATGCACTTTCAAATTCCAATTATCACGTTTTGTATGTTAGTTATAGATCTCATTAGGAGATAAAAATTAGTAGGAGGCTTCAAGGCCTTTTCCAAAAGGAAATAATTCTATCAAAACAATAGAAATGCATGAAAGAGACCTACTTGCCTTATGACCCTCTAAGAATATGGAAATTCAACATGATTACATCCATGTTTTATTAAAGGCCTATGATTTTGAGTTGTGTGAGATCCATACAAATAAGCAAAAAACTTGTTGATCTAGACCACCAACTCTATTATTCTTATTAAGGATATTGATTGTTTACGTTATCTATAAAACCATGCAAACATTTCTACTAAAATAGATGTCATAACATAATCCCTTATGCATAGATTTGATAATACCACAAATTTTATTACCTTCTCCATTAGTTAATTAAGAATCCCACCTAGGAATAAAAAATGTTGCTCCAAGTATTGAACATTGTAAAGATAATCCTCATAGATCTTCGTCTCGAAAAGTTTGGTGGCATGAAATACCATCACATAGATGTTAGTGATGCTAGAAACATCAAGAATGAAATGAAAAAGTGTGATTAGATAAATATGCCTAGCATCAAGAAAAGGGGGATGATCAATCTAGTGAATGGAGAAGTGAGGATTTGATGATGTATAAAAGTGAATTAATATAATCATAATTCTCACTACTGTAATCAAATCTTGGGTTTTTTCTAGGTTGACAAGGTCCATTTTGAGTAGGTTCATATATGAACTTGATCAAGATGATATATGTTAAAAATTCCATTGAGCTTAATAGAGATGTTTATCCCGAATAGATCATCAATAGAATTATGTGTTAAACAAATAAAAACTACCCATTATGTTTAATATGATCTTTCTCGGACCTCTTCAAGGTCTTGGATCGTTGAGAGTTTTACATTCAAGTATTAATTTTGATTTTTGTTCCCATTAAATATCTATTGCAATCATAAGACTTACATATTAAATGAATGGTTGGGAGGCTAACTAATGTGCTCAAATCATAATTGTGTCGTGATGGATAATTGATAGACACGTAACATTACTAATGCAATAGAGCAACTATGAATCGACATATTAGATACCTTTAGAGAAATGAAATATGTGAACATGAAGAAAGAGATATGAACATTACTTCACATTCAGTCTATTGTTTTCTTTTCAAAATTGTCATCGAACCATGCATTTGTAGTGAATATTGCCAATAACTTGTCATATTACAATTTACACCCATGGGCCATGACCAATTGTTTTAGGGTTATGCAAATAAATGCATAGAGATCAAAGAGAACAACGGAAACGACATTATGGAAGAGCGTGGGAATCAAACACATTAATATGTACAATAAATGACATGTCAATCATTAGATAAAAAATAATCAAATGTTTTGATAACAAAAATTCAAGTGGGGATTCAAGAAGATAAGGTCTCCAAGTTTTCACTAGTGATTCTTACAATGTGAGTGATGTGAGATAATTGATGGAATTAATGTTCTTGAAGGGCACATCTTACCAATGAATATATGAAAGAGAACAAGAATTGACATGGTTTTAGTCTTCAAATGCCAAACTCAAGTAGTGGTTGTTCAATCCTAAATCTTGGTCACAGTTTTTATCCATCCTCATTTGAAATTGATGGTACAATGATCATTAAGTAATCATGACTTGGACGTCAGGAAATTGATGAGTTGTTGAAAATATAACCCTCATTTTGAACTTTTATAAGGTAATTTGGAATCCCTTATTACCTTGTCAATTGAAAATTTGAAATTTGATGACGAATATATGTTTTAAGTGTGTTTTATTTTACGTTTTTATAGAAATAAATAGAGTGTCAATTTTTTTTTATAGTTATAACCCTTTGCATATGTGAGGTCCTAAAGTCCCTAGATTACCAACACATATCATTTACATGGAAATTTGATAATTACTTCATAAAAATAATGTAGAAGAGTTACATGCTTCTGGTTGGTGTGTTGTGTGTTTCTAGTTGTCATGTATTAATAAATTGTTTGTGTTGATTATTATAAAAAAATTGTTAATAAAAATACTTATGAACATTTTACAAAATTAAAATATCAAAATCAACTAGACAACCACAATAAATCCACTTTCAAATATGGAACAATCCTAAAATTCCACATGGGTTCTCCTGTGAGAGAAAGGAGTTATTAAGAAATTCAAATCTAAAATCTTAACTAGACTATGCCTTCGGAAGGGAAATAGGGATTAAGCATGCTCACCAGTTTTCTAAATCATTGAATTTGCAAAGCACCATATTGCCCAAACCCCAATACTCAAACATAGTGTAGTTCAATGAATCTCCAACCAATTAATTTTTTATTTAATACCACTATATAGAACTTGAATTGTTTAATAAGATTTTGTATTTACCTAGTACATTGTGCTCCCATGTTGATGGGTTTGTATCTTTCTTTGTCCATTTGTATTGGGACTCTTTATAATGGAAACCAAAAGCTAAGCATTGTATCATCAATGTTTATGTTGGAATTTGGTTACACTTTTTTTTATCATATCATTTTTTTACATCTTGGAACTTTATGTTGAAAGTGATAAAAATGTTGCAATTCATTCTTTACAACAAATTTTTTAATTGAATGCAAATGCAATGATATTATCACAAACAATGATATCTTTGTCAAACACACTAAAAGCCTCTTGAAAGAGTGGATCATTGGATTGAAACCCACAAACCTAAATAAATTCATTTATAAAAATACCTAATTAAATAAAAAAAAAATGAATTTTTTTTTTGATCTAGACAACTCTACTTATGTGATTGAAAATAAAAAATGAAAAATTTAAAAGGTAACTAGTTTTTTTTTATTAATAAACACAAAAAAACCTGAAGGGCAAATGGTGACATGGTATACTCAAAACCACATAAATTTGGTCATGGAAGTCACCATATTTGGGTAGCTAGATAGATAGGTCATGGAATACTCATCATGCAATCTTCTTTGCAATGTGAATAAGGTGATTTATTAGAATAAATAGCATATGTGGATAGGTTGCATGCACGTGCACTATGTAACAAAGCGCTATGTATGAGGTGGACCATGAACTATAATGGTTGAGATGGATCGTGGATAATAAAATTAAGAGGGTGAAGACGTAATAATAAAACTCATGTACAATATTACAATGGGTAGTAAGTTATAATTACATTTTTTTAATTTAATTTTTAAATTAAATATAGGTTTAAAATGTTAAATATATTTTGAAAAATTTAAATTTTTTATATCAAAATTAAATAAAAACAAAATTATGAAATAAAAACTTTAACTTTATTTGATAGCTAAAATGATTCATTAAAAACCAAAAAAGCTAAAATGACTCAAAGAAAAAAAAAAACATCGTAACAATGGAATAAAAACTTTAACTTTATTTGATGGCTAAAATGACTCATAACAACCGAAGACCAGGGAAAAAAAACTAAATCATCGCAACAATGAAATATGTTCAGCTTGGAATCTTAAATTGGCATGCCAACAATGAAATATGGGCTCCGTACCAACAACCCACCAATATCCCAGTAAAGCCCCAAGAAAAAACAAAATCATCGCAACCATGGAATATGATCAGCTTGGAATTTTAAAATATTCATTTAAAATTCACTTGGACCTCTAAGGACTCTATTTATGAGATAGTAAGTGGAAAACAAGTATGCTTCGAAAACAAGGAAGAGAGCACTCCATTTATGGGAGAGTTGGTAGAAAACCAGGGAAATCACAATAGATTTTAAATTTCAATTTAATGGAAAATGAGAAAAACCATTAATCATTATAATTTATCACCAAAGTTGTATACAGTGCGAGTTACACTCACCAGCAATTACTTTATATTTGATATAAGTATCAAAATTATGGTATTTTAATATTAATTGTTCTTCCTTTTCTAATATTCTATGCGTTAAATGTAAGTTGATGTATAAAAAAAATATTTAGAAATAAAAAACTCTATATTAGAAGAAATTTTAGTTTATGGTAGGTATTTAATCTTAAGCAATTTATATCCATTTTCATTTAATGAAGAACAATGACTCAACTACTTATGATTGGAACGTTATGTCTAGGCAGTTGGGGAGTTTTGAATTATTCATTCTCATTTAAGGACCACCAACTACTTATGATTTTCATTTAATGAAGTACAAGGACCATCAACTACTTATGATAGATATGTTTTTGAATTGTTTTTTTCATTTTAAATATTTTTTTAAGTTTAAAAAATATATAGAATAGTTTTTGAATTTATAAGTCTTCGAGCATACTTGAGAAGGGTTAGGGTTAAATTCAATAATTTAAACGTTTTATTTTTGAGGTTTTTTTAGTCATTTTTTTCGTTTGATCTAGTGATGAATGTGAATGGTTGGATCTGCAGATTTGAGTGGTTAAATTTGTATAATCAGTGTGCTTCAAGAGTTTTTCAGCACTTTGAATTTATTTATGGATTCAAAAAGACAATTTAAACAACAGAAAATAGAAATTTTGTCCAAATTTACAAATTTATATGGCCCAGATTTTGTCCAAATTTAAATGGGAGACCTGATTACAACCAATTCCTAAAAAAAATAAAAAAGGTAAAACGTTTAGTCAACGCCAATTTTAATCATCGATAGTAGGTATGGGAATGGTATTTGAAACTGAGCCATGTGAAGAAAATCATCGATAGTAGGTATGGGAATGGTATTTGAAACTGAGCCATGTGAAGAAAAAGGGAAATTATTAGGCAGAAAGGCGTACACCTATTGACAATGGGCCCATTTAATATGTTTTTAGTGATTAATCAGTTGTATGGACAAGATTAAATATTGCTGGAATATTCTTAGTCATCCCAATAAATCAATGGTTGTGATTTCAACCACTAACTTCCTCACTATTATAAAGACATCCGTTTACATGTTTGTTTTTTTACTTTCACTTAATCATATTTGAAATTTACTATCATAGCTAGCTGATTGCCATCTATGAGTGATTAAAGTTTCATTTTCTAGAGAGCCCAAGTTCACCAACCACTATTTACGCCGAAAGGCGTATACCTATTGACAATGGGCAGATTTAATAGGGGTTTAGTGCTTAATAAGTTTTCTATGGACAAGATTAAATATGGTTGGAATATTCTTAGTAGTCACACAAAATAAATCGCTGTGATTTCAATCATTAACTTCCTAGCTATTATAAAGACATCAGTTTATGTGTTTACTTTTTTACAT
>SNQJ01S0062014.1:0-14906 GCA_010110895.2 Picea sitchensis | reverse complement strand
CTATCTTCTTCTTGAGATATTTTTTAACTACAACCTCATGCCACAGTACTTGATTCATAACTACAACCTTGTGGAACCCCTCTTTTGTCTTCTTCCCATTCCAAAGAAAACTAAACATCCTTATTCTAATAATATTTAAAATGCTTTTAAAAATTTTAGCTATTAACAACCAATAAACATGAACACTTTCCAATACAACTTTTACAAGAGTAACTCTACCCCAAACTCAGGGTTATACTTATAAGAATATATGGTAATCCTCTAGTTATTTACTTATAGGAATATATTGTAATCCTCTCCGTAGTTTAAAAAAAAACTGACATAAACACAAAGAATCCATAAACACATCCAATCAAGGTAAATATAGTATATGGAAAATTAATTATTGTTTTCCACCAATAAGTGTTAAAAGGAAATAATTTATTACCAAGATTCTCAAAATTCAATAGATTTTAATTTTATTTATTATCAATACATCAATTTAACTTATTACCGTATCTATTAGCTTACTTATTTATTTTATCTACTAGGTTTTATTTAACTTCAGTTTCAATACATATTTCTAATAAAATAAATCTTTAGATGTCTCTTTTATACATTCAATATGTATAAACCTTTTGAGAATTCATATCTCTCAATACCTACAATATATTGACTATATATTGACTGTATTTTTCACCATGAAAAAAACCCTTTATAAATGAACTTGATAAAATATTAATAAAATATTGATTAATTGAGTAAAGCTACCATACTCTTACCCCTTACATATCATCGCAAACACTCATTTCATATTAGAACGAGTTTAAGTGGAGTTCCATTTTGTTGTTATGACCTCTTTTTTGAGCCCTATGTTTCATGTTGTTCTGTCCACGTCTCTGCAAACATGAAAACATCATATACTTGCAACTACAACATTCATATGACTGTTTTAGAGGGATTGCTGACAGATTGGAGCAGGAGATCGAGAAAGATATTGGAGTGGGAATGAGGTAGGAGGTAGGATTTTTCCTTGGGTAGGAGGTAAGATTTTCCTTTGGCTTTGTTAAAATTTCTGGAACAGTTTCTTATTTTGTTTCAATTATGCTTCATTTATAATTTTTAGGTTTATGGTTTATAGCTATAGATTTAGATTTAGGGTTTACAAGTTATAGTTATCAGATTTAGGATTTTATATGGTTAAGCTTATAGTTTTCAAGTTTATAGTTCTTCTTTTACACTGCTCAGCTCTAACTTAGATTATTATTATTGCGAGGATCATTTAAAAATATATAGTTTTCAGCTTTATAATCCTCAGGTTCCAACTCATATACATGCAAGATGGCCATTGAAATCAGTCTCACCTGCAATGCTTTTTACACATAACTGATGAGTCTCAACAGTGAGCACACATGCATTTGCTCAATGGTGAAAACGATGCCACTATCCGACTTTTCTTTGATGTCAAAGATATCGCTTTAGTAAAACCGAGCGAAACTTATACCCTTTGTTTTAATAAAACTTAGCACCTTCTGTAACCATGGGTATCAACTCCATGCTTTAAAAACACGTTCTAGAAAAACATAGAGACGGATTCTTCAAGAATAAGATTGATAGCATATTATTTACGAAAGCATGAATTTTCATAGGAGTTTCAGAATTACCTACCCTTAAAGAAATCCTTTAAATTTGCAATACATAAAGAAATATAAAGAATTTTTTATAGGTTAATAAATTTCAGCATTTTACAAATTTATTTAAGGGTTTTTGGATATTTTTTGTTTAATTTTTGAGAAATTGTTGGATTTCCAGATTTTAGTGGTTAATTTTATATGATCAGAATTTCATTAAGTTTTTTAAAAGGCTGAATTCATTTCTACATTCAAAAATACAATTTAAACTATCTAAAATTGTGATTTTGTGCAGATTTATATCCTCAAATCCTAAAAAAGAAATCAAAATATACAATAGTTAAACAATACCTAATATAAAATTTAATTTCAAATTTTTAGGTAAATAAACCTATACCTATTCAATCCCCATATTTAATAATCGTTTAATCACAAAAATGATTTCTATGAACACTATTTAATAGGTCTAGAATATTCGTATTCGTCATGCCTTTCGAATCAGTGTAGATTGTTCGAATTCGATCCAGTATTGAAGTCACTGGCTTTATGATCACATGTAATATATTCAGTATGCTAAGATTGTGAGGTCAAAATAAGTAAAGGTAGAAATAAGTAATCAGTCAACCTACACATGTCAATTAAACTATACCTAAGCTTTACCGCTTTGTTCTTTATTTCTGAAATAAAATCACGATGTATCAATAGAGCCTTAGTCTGCAATGCTTTTAATGAGATGCTTGAACTTTGGCATACTTTGGCATTGATTACACAATTTGATACATTTTTTCAATTCAAACCCTGTCAAGAAAGAGGTATGTGTGGCCTATATTTGTCAACTGCTCAAATTTACTAACTCCAACTATACATGATCATATTTAGTTCAGTGTAAGCAAAGTTAAAACAATCACAACAATTGGTTGGAAATTGGTGAGAACTGAGGATTAGGATTTCAGATTCTATAATTGAGAGTTGGTTGTAACAAATATGATCAAGTTAGAATATGGATGGGATTGCATTTAATAATCAGTTTTCCTGTGTAAATGAATATAAATTCATATAAGAGAGGAGTGTGAGTGAGCTACTGTAATCTCCATGATCTGAATAATAAGACAATCGATGCCTTCGTTTGGTGGTGGACGTAGCCCAGCATTTGGATGAACCATGTGAAATCTCTGTATTTCTTATCTATGTGATTGTTGATTATCATAAATGAATTATGTATTCCTTGTTGATTATCAGATGTGAATTGTATATTCCGCATTTACAATTCTGACAAGTGGTATCAGAGCTGTATCAGAGCTATGTTTGAGATTCGTGAAAAAAGAGGATCAGTACCAAAACCGTGGAGGAGGAGAGCCCTCGTTTTAAATAAGCGCTGAGCTATCCTCTTTGTGGGAGCGCCGATCTCCCTCTTCGTTGTGGGAGCGCTGATTTTGGCATCAGCGCTAGGCTCCGTGTTGGAAGGGAGTGCTGATGTAGTAATGGCCTTATAAAAGACCGCGCTGGTCTACCTACTGGATGGGAGCGCCGATTACAAAATTGCAGAGGTAAATCCTCGTTCACCTTCAAAGATATTCGACATAAGGTATAGTTTAATTGTGGTTTTTTAAACCTTTAATATTGGGCATAAGGTAAATCGTAGTTCACCTTCAAAGGTATTAGGCGTAAGGTTGAATGTTTGGATTTGGTAAAAGGTATGAAGTTATGATGTTAACCTTTCATTAAAGCACAAGATATTCTTTTAAAAGAATCGCATAAGAGTGGAGGATGTTTTTTTAATAGAAGGTGAGGTAAATATATTTATAAAGAATAGTTTTATTTCATAGGTAGATACTTTATAAAATATATTTGAGGTGGTCCCTTTTATATATTATTAAAAAGTGTTTTGGATTAAACATTTTTTAAGCACCATATTGCCCAAACCTCAATACTCAAACACAATGTAACACCATATTGCCCAAACTTCAATACTCAAACACAATGTATGTAGTTCAATGAATCTCCAATCAATTAATTTTTGATTTGATACCAGTATATAGAACTTAATTGTTTAATAAGATTTTGTATTTATCGGGATTAAGCACGCTCACCAGTTTTCTAAATCATTGAATTTGCAAAGCACCATATTGCCCAAACCCCAATACTCAAACACAATGTAGTTCAATGAATCTCCAACCATTTATACTCAAACACAATGTAGTTCAATGAATCTCCAATCAATTAATTTTTGATTTGATACCAGTATATAGAACTTGAATTGTTTAATAAGATTTTGTATTTACCGCATGCTCACCAGTTTTCTATATCATTGAATTTGCAAAGCACCATATTGCCCAAACCCCAATACTCAAACACAATGTAGTTCAATGAATCTCCAACCAATTAATTTTTTATTTGATACCAGTATATATAACTTGAATTGTTTAATAAGATTTTGTATTCACCTAGTGCATTGTGCCATGTTGATGGGTTTGTATCTTTTTTAGTCCATTTGTCTTCGGTCTCTTTATAATGGCAACCAAAAGCTAAGCATTGTATCATCGATGTTAGTTTTGAAATTTGGTTGCACTTTTTCTTGTCATATCATTTTTTTATATCTTGGAACTCCATGTTGAAAATGATAAAATGTTTGTTTTTTTAAAATCTACTCTTCATCACTAAAATTTTAATGATGTTTATTCTTTAAAAAACATTTCCATACAACCATGAAAGAAGTGATATTCCATTCTCTATAACGAATTTTTGTATTGAATGCAAATGCAATGATACCTCACAAACATTGATATCCTTGCAAACGAGTGCACTATTTAAATGTGTAKTCTTAATTGAGAATATGGAGAGCACCTATTGCACAAGATTAACTAACACAAAATAATAGTTTGTATTACCTTAACACATCAAGATACAATACATATATATAGTTGGAGTGAGATCTAACTAACTCCAAATATGGAGATGTAGGTTGAGAGAATATCTCAACAAAATCCTACAAAACCTCAAACCAAATCCCCAGACTTAGTACACAACATTAATGAAAGTATTATCTCTAACACCCCCCTTTAATGCCTACATTCAATCAACTTACAATAATGAAATCAGAAAATGTTACAACACACAAATTTTGTCATCTCTGTCTGACTGGTCCCCATACGCAGTTACACCCATCTCTGAACTTCATAGACACGCTCTTTCTCTCCCATCATCTTCGAGCTACCACTTCATACAACACAAATACAACCACTTCCAACCATCTTTGAAGTATTTATAGGACCGACGATTCTAAATTACCCCGAAGAATAGTCTCGATACTGAAACATTTAGTAATCGATCTTACAAAATGTCATTTGTTTTACACACACTCACCAACACAATGATAACCCATAACTGATTATCTTGGAGCACCGAAGTACAACAAGAACTTCCATCATTTAACAGACTTGTACACATACTCAAACTAATTATGCGTTCTTGTGGCACCGAAGAACTCAAGAACTACAAGATTAAATTACATCACTATGTTCTATATTTGGTTCTTTATACTATATTTTACAAACCCTATATATACTAATGTGTATTAACACAAATTAAATAAAATATCTTCCCATTGTCGCCCAATTCCTGTGATGCATGCAAAATAGATCAAAGAATTCATTGTTTTATGTATACGTTGGCAAATGAGATTTCATTTTCAACCACCTATATCAACGACAAAGAAGATCCGGTGTTAATAAACATGTTCTACAACCATCAACAGATCTAGAAAGCAGTCATTGGCTGCTACGGAATGAGAAGGTTGCAAGCTTCCAAATATTAAAGATGTGAGGTGAGCCCAGGTGATGTGACAGATCTCTTTTCTTCCATGCAATTGTTAGTGATCAACGAATGCACATGCATCTAAGCTCTCACAGTTTGATCAACGAATATCTAGGCAGTGATACCCTCGCCATTTCTCCTACGCAGTGGTCCTTTATTCACAAGGCAAGTCTCCTTCACACAGAAATACTCACATTCGCACGAAAATCACATGGAAATTCACACAGCTAATTATTCTACTCTCAATCATACACACGGAAATGCACTCACACAGGAAACACTCTATTCACATTCTAATCCTCCTACTATAGCATAATCGACTCTCACATCTTCCCAGCTCTCCCGTGAGGGAGTTAAGCCAGAACCAGCTCTAATACCAAATTGAGAATATGGAGAGCAACCATTGCACAAGATTAACTCACACAAAATAATAGTTTCTATTACCTTCACACATCAAGATACAATATGTATATATAGTTGGAGTGAGATCCAACTAACTCCAAATATGGAGATGTAGGTTGAGAGAATATCTCAACAATCTCCTACAAAACCTCAAACCAAATCCCCAGACTTAGTACACAACATTGATGAAAGCATTATCTCTAAGAGTCTTTGCCATACACACTAAAAGCCTCTTGAAGGAGTGGATCATTGGATTGAAACCCACAAACCCAAATAGATTCATTTATGAAAATACCTAACTAAATAAAAAAAACGTGATTTTTTTTTAATCTAAACAACTCTACTTATGTGATTGAAAATGAAAAATTTAAAATTTAAAAGATAACTAGTTTTTTTTAATTAATAAACACAAAACAAATGCAAGACTAAATAGACCAAAAATAAAATAAAATAAAAATATATAAAAAAATAAAATAAAAATAAATAAATAAATAAAAAAAAGGATCGGGGGAGGGTGTTGCAAAATGGTGACATGGTATACTGACAACCACATAAATTTATTCATGGAAGTCACCATATTTGGGTAGCCAAACATGCAAGATATATAGGTCATGGAAACTCTACTTATATGATTGAAAAAAAAATAAAAAATGAAAGATTTAAAAGGTAAATAGTTAAAACAAATGCACAACTCGAGAGACGAAAAAAAAGAGGGATTGGGTAGCCAAACATGCATGATAGATCATGGAATACTCATCATGCAATCTTCTTTGCAATGTGAATAAGGTGATATATTAGAATAAATAACATATGTGGATAGGTTGGCACTCTTTAACAAAAGAGCTATGTATGAGGTGGACCATGAACTATAATGGTTGAGATGGATCGTGGATAATAAAATTCAAGAGGGTGAAGAGATACTGATAAAACTCATGTACAATATTACAATGGGGTAGTAAATTAGTAAATTATAACGACAGTTTTTTAAATTTTTTAAATTAAATATAGGTTTAAAATACTGAATATATTTTGAAAAATATAATTTTTTCCAATATTACAATGGGGTAGTAAATTAGTAAATTATAATGACAGTTTTTAAATTTTTAAAATTAAATATAGGTTTAAAATACTGAATATATTTTGAAAAATATAATTTTTTCATATTAGAATTAAATAAAAAGAAATTTTTGAAATAAAAACTTTAATTTTACTTGATAGCTAAAATGATTCAAAGGAAAAAGAACAAAAACAGCGCAACAATGAAATAAAAACTTTAACTTTATTTGATGGCTAAAATGATTCACAACAACCAAAGACTATGGAAAAAAAAAGTAAATCATAGAAACAATAAAATATGATCAGCTTGTGGAAAAAACTAAATCATAGCAACAATGAAATATGATCAGCTTGTGGAATCTTAAATTGGCATGCCAACAATGAAATATGGGCTCCATACCAACAACCTACCAATATCCCAGTAAAGCCCCAACCTATAATAAGACGGGGAAAAACAAAATCATCCCAACAATGGAATATGATCATCTTGGAATCTTAAAATATTCATTTAAAATTCAATTAGACCTCTAAGGACTCCATTTATGAGAGAGTGAGTAGAAAACAAGTATGCATAAAAACAAGGAAGAGAGCACTCCATTTATGGGAGAGTTGGTAGAAAACAAGGGAAATCACAATAGATTTTAATTTTAAATTCAATGGAAAATGAGAAAAACCATTAATCATTATAATTTATCAACAAAGTTGTTTACAGTTTCAATTACACTCACCAACAATTATTTTATATTTATGTCGATAGATGTCCCTCTTATTGGAATTGATGGTTTAATCATCTTTTTAATTACAAATTCCAATCTGATGGCCAACAATTAAAGATGCTCGCATATTCTTCGTCTTACACTCAAATGGATGAATGGGATTTAATGGTCATAAATTCCTTTCATTTCTGAATGCATCGGTTAACATGTTTACTTTTTCACATTTACATAATCATATTAAGAAATTACTAGATGAATATTTGATTGCCACGTTGAGTAATTAGCAAACACTATCACGCCTCACTACCTCACACTCCTCATTGCCACTGATAGCAGGTCTCAAATGTTGCCACGTTTTTATGGATTTGAAGCAATCCATGGTCCACTGCTGGTGTTTCAATTCACTCTAGTCATGCCAAGTTTTCCACCTCATGTCCGAGGCAACGAAGATAGTATACCATTTGTATCCAAGTATAACATTTGCAACGAGCTCAGGAATCACATCTACACACAACTGCGTAGTTTCTCCAATAGACTCGGCTCCAACCATCATGCATATGTGCGGCTAGGGTAAGAAACCTAACGCTCTCCTTTATATGTATATATAAATTATCAGGTCAAGTTTAGGGTGGTAGACGAAAAGAACACGAAATAGTTCTATGATTTTTCTCCAAATTCCTCACTCGTAACTTTTTATGAACACAGTAGGCTTATGGAATATGGGTTTTTAGCTGAGAAACATGACACTTATCTCGGGAAATGTGTCATGTATTTAGGTGGTTTTCTGGCACATGGTTTTTGCCGATGGTTTTCTATTTCTGGTTAAGGAATTAGGGTTTTGGACTAATCCAAGTCATTGGGTTAGGGTTTTGGATGCCTATGACTCCTATATGTATATTGTATTGTAAACAATGTAACACTATGAATGAATATAGAATATGTTGGTTTTCCCGGTTTGAGTTTCCAGGGGAAAAATCTTTATGTAATGTTTGTATTTTCCATTGTATCTTTTATGTTCTTTTCTGAATATCTATTTGCAATAGATATTGTGCAAGGTTACGTTTTACAAATTTAAGGATTTTTAAATTAGCCCATAAAATATATTAAGTCATAATATATAATAATTAGTTTGGAGCTTTTAAAGAATTTAATTTATTATAAAATAACTAAGTCATTAAAGTAATATTATATTAACTCATTTAAGTCATTTATGTTAAATTTGTAAGTCATTTAATTAATTGTATATTAAGTCATTTAAGTCTTTTATACTAATTCATTTAATTATATTAGGTTATTCAAATTTATTTTATATACTAAGTTATTTAATTATATTAAGCCATTTTTTTGAATAGGAGAAGTCAGTGTAATTCATTCAAGTTATTTATAATATGAAAAAAAATCCATATAATATTTTGTTTGGAGTTTATATCATTAATATATCTTATATTTTGCTTTAAATAATTTAATTCATTATAAAATAATTAAGTCATTAAAGTCATATTATATTAAATTTTTCAAAAGACTTAATATAAATGTTTTAAACAATATCACAAAGAGTTAATTATAAATGAATTTCATTCAAATATTTTATTATTATAATTCATAATTGTTTTCACCTTTTTGTTTTTGTTTTTGTGACTATGCAATTTGTAACACGAAAAAACAGAATGAATAAATGCATACTCTAATTTTATATATGCTTATTTGGAAGGGATAGATTTTATAGTTGAAGATCATATGCTATAAATGTCCTTAGAACAAGCATGATTCTAAGTTTTTTTCTATGTAATATATCACATCAGTTTAAAGTTCCTATCTTTTTCAGAAAGGAAACCCTTAGTTAGATTTTTTTTTTAAACTTCACTAAAATTCCTTTTCTTAATGTTTCGAACATAAACCAACCTTTTCATGTGGTGAACATGCCCCGACGTTGTAATATTATGAAAAAAATTGGACGTTACAATGTGGCGAACATAGTATTGTTGCAATGTGTCGAACATACTAACGTCTCATACTGACAAAAATAGTAACATTGCAGTATGACAAACATAGTAATGTTGCAATCTGTTGAACATAATATCATAGCAATGTGACAAATATAAATTGACATCGCAATGTCACGAACATAGCCACATCGTCGCAATGTGGATAGTAACGTCGCATTGTGACGAACATAAAAATACTTCGCAATGTGTCACAGACCTCCCTCTCATCGCAATGTGATAGCATTTCCTCAAGTTTCAATGTGATGCACTTATCCCAATGTCGCAATGTGACGAACATTTCCAAATGTTGCAATGTGTCGAACATAGTAACATTGCAATCTACCAAACATAGTAATGTTGCAATGTGATGAACATATATGGATGTCGCAATGTGATCAAAATTTCCCTATCGTCGCAAACTAGTGAACATTAAAGGACGTCACAATGTGACGAACATAGCCCTGTCATCACAATGTGATGAAAATTTCCTCATGTTGCAATGTGACTCACATATCCCTTTGTCACTATAACACACCCACGGTGGGGTGTAATTTTTTTTTTTCTTAATGGGCAGATTCTCCATCCAGTATTTCTAATTTGGAAAGTCTGGGACTCAACCCGACCCTCCGGTCAAGATTCTCCGGTTCTCTAAGTCAAATGAGACTTTGAGACCTTGATAGTCTCACCTCTTAATCAAACACAAGCCCTTTCGGCCTCTGGTGCAGGTCTTATGATACCCATGACCTTCTCCTTCGTGCTTCAGTGAAGTCTCGACGTTGGCATTAGCTCCTTTTCTCTTAGCGACCATTGCATATGATCGCGGGTTACGACCGAACGCCAATTACACGATTGCGGGTGTGACCAAGAGTGGTTTGGAACCAAACTGCTTTTCTCCCCGCAATTCACCACAATCCACCACGTGTCCTTTTGTCAATACTGTGGTCTTGATTGTGGCCCTCCCTCAACTTTATAAAGTTCAAACACCTTATGTCCCTGCAATGCGACGTGACCATTGATCTCACGATCTTGACAGTACTTGTGAACTGACATCTCAGATATGTCCCTCTCGAACCTGCGGATCAGATCTAACCCTTTCAAATCAAGGAACATGATTTGTTTCGCGATTCAGGTTTCAGAGTTTTCAACTCTCAAATCTTTACTTTTCTCCATATGACAATATTCCAAAATGAAAGATCTATTGACACCTGTCCCTTTAGATGTGCAACTGTGATCTTCAACGCGAGATCGACCTTCGGTAGTTTCAATTCTCAAACTCTCATTTATTCCGGAGTGATTTCTCCGAAATGGCATATCGTCTACCATGAGTCCTCCCAATCCAACGGTTCTTCTTCTGCTTCGGGACTTCAACACTTTTACCCTCTGCTTTCCTCCATAGTGCTCCGTACCCAAAGTTCTAGATCTGGCACCAGGCATCCACTTTCAAATCAACGACTGTCGTTCGCTTCGGGACTTCAGCCTTCAACCATTTCAAAACTCAGTTTCTCCATACTCTGCTTCTCCCGGAGCATTTTATCCAGAGTTAGTGATCTGATGACATGTGTCCTCTCGTAGATCGACGACTCCCAGCTGCTTCGGTTATTCGGGGTTCAACGATTTCAAACTTTACTCCTTTTTTTTCTCCGAGAGTACTTTCACCCAGAGTTCACGATCTTTCGCCGCGTACCCTCTAGATCTGACGATCCAGATTCTCTTCGGTTCTTCGTCTCTTGAGGCTTCGGGAGTTTCAAACTCCTATGCACTCATTTCTCCCAGAGTGCCTTCACCTGAAATTCATGGATTTCCACCACGTGTCCCTCTGCAATGGATGGTTGCGATCTTCTTCGGCCTTCGGGACTTCAGGATTTTGTCACACTCCTCACGTGGCAACCTCCGAAGTAGTTTTCCTTGAAGTCTCTGATCTATCGACATGTATCTCCTGTCGACCGACGAACATGATCTACTTTATGTCTTTACCTGGAGTCCACAGACTTATGCCACCTGTCCGCTAGATCCAATGACTATCATTTACTTCGGACGATCCAACGATTGACATTTACTTTGGGTCTTTAACCAAAGTCTACAGGTTTATGCCACCTGTCCTCCTTGATGATGGACGGTCCTAAACTTCTTCGGGACTTTAAGACTTTGTTCTCCTGCATGTGAAAAGCACTAAGGCTCGGGCACCTTGCTTCGAACAGACAACTATTGGTCCTCTACGCTGTGATCCAACAACCATTGTCGCTCCTCCTCCTGAGCTTATGATCTCTTCTGACTTAGAATATTTTCTAAGTGTTCAAAGGCCTCGACCTTTGCTCCTCCTATGGGTCTGTCTCTTGGACTTCATCTGTACACCTGAAAGTGATATCTCTTATAAGCTTGATCCCCTTGAAGAGTTCTCCTTCCCACGCATTCCTTGAGTTTCAGGGATCTTGTCAAAATCATATCGAAGGTCGACGATGATCGACAGTTCACAGAAATTGCGGGGCCCCAACACGCATGCTCTTTATCAAAGAGTTTGACCTCCACAATTTTGAAATTGCTCACCCAACTTGGTCTTAACCGGAGTCGTTGATCTTCCAGCCTGACGAGATCAACGACGTTAGTGAATTGCGGTCCGCGAACTAGCACGTCTACTACTTTCGCCTTTGCTCTCTGCAATGATTCCCCACCCTCGATCTCCATTCATATATCGACAGTTCATAGGGATTGCGGGGTCCCACCTCCGTAATATGAGAAGTGCTCACTCAAATCTAGTCTAATCCTAGTCGTTGATCTTCCATCTCCAACGAGATCAACGATGTGGGTTGATTGTGGGTCGTGAACTAGCAGGTCCGCTAAATTCACCTTCACACTCTGCAATGATTCCCAACTGTCAATTAAATCGAGTGGCTGGTGTTTGATTCGGTAACTCCAGTGAGTATTTGAGTCGATATGACAACTGGGATGGCCTCTCCTCTCGTTAAATGTCTTGCATCCATCTCCGTTGTCAGATTCTTAAGTCATGGGTAGTTTTGGTGACTTGAATATCGTCTACCTCCTAGATCTGATGATCGGGATGGTTCCCGGGCATCCTCAGATCTAAGGCTCGGAGTTAACTTTGGGACTTCAGGGATTTTACCTCCCTTACGATGAAATCACTCATTTCACCAAACTCGCAAAGTCCGAATGAATCCAGGGTTAACTCCCATGCTCTTTCCCATACCCAGTGGTCACAAAAGACCATGGCTTCTTTCGAACATATTTTTCCCATTCGTCTTCCAAAAAAGGAACCTTCCCTTTCGATACTTCAACCTCGTTGTTCTTCCTGAGATTCGTTAGCTCTGAAAGGCTTAAGATATTTGCACTCTTTCTTTTGAACTTAACACTTGGAATAATCCTTTCACGCACCACTTACACACATTCCTCAACTCTAGAACTTGAGTGGTTCTCGGTCTCTGCCTACCTCACAGAGAGCATGTGCATGTGTGCACTATCTCTCTTGAGATTTAAAAGACTCCCTCCTCCAAGGGACTCAGAAATACTAGGAGTGTCGACATGCGTACGTGAAACTATGCCCAAGGTCGACAAACTCATAGTTCATAGATCTAGCTTAAGCCACCACAGGGCGCAAGAATTTACGAATACAAAACATGTCCAATCCATACTTGCTTAAATACACAATTTAAACAGGAATAAAGCGATACAGTATAACCAGTAAGAAAACATACACATTCATGGGTCCTTCATAGTATATCCCATTTCATTACATAATTACAGCTTAATTTCATAGGGTATGAGAATACTTATCTAATACAAGTTGCATCCAACCAATTGACTGTGGGTGTACGCCTTTTCACCCAACCATAGGCTCAGAGGCATTCATTCTTAGAAATCTGGCCACCCTCATGCCAAGCCATGATATCACTAGGGAATTTATGCCATCTCTCAGAGAAACTCTCTCTGTCACAATGACCCTGCGAGGTTTATCAGATGATTCCTTGGCATCAAGCTCACGTTTGGGTTATTCGGTCTGTGTTCTCGGCACTTCCTTTGGGTTCGCATCTCTCTTTTTCGAGCTTGTGCTCTCGTCCCGTGTCTTTGTATGCATATTACCTTCCCTCCTATAGAAGGTTTATGATCTTTCATGTTCCTTCTGTCAAAAGGAAGCTCGGGTCTGCAGGTCTCAGTGGTACTTCGGGTTGACATCCTACAACTAGACCATGTTTCCATTCATGGGGGTGGTTGATGATTCAACCACTGGTCCTTTCTTCATTAATGAATGTCTTTCCTCTAGAGATATCATGGCTTGTGCTTTAAGGCTTCACCCCCAACAGTCAGTTATGGGCAGTTTAACAATAATACATTTACATTGTCTACATGCCTTAGCATGGTAATCCTATTTTATGATTAATTACAAGCTGGGGGAAACAAGGTGTTACAATTCCCTCCCCTTAAAGGAACATTGTCCTCGGTGTTCTTTCTCAAAAACACCTGTCATGCCTTTTTCATTCAGCTATTTCAGAAATCTTGATCCTTCTTCCTCAGTCAGGTCCTTTTTTAGACCCTTAATCTTGGTCACCTACTTTCAATAATTCTTGGAAAACAAGCACGTTAATCATAGTCTTATGAAAAAACATTGCATAAACATTTCTAGGAAAATTTCATAATCTTAGCACAATAATTATTTGCACAGTTTGTGGATTTGTATTCACATGGTTGTTTTGTTATCCAGACTCATTATTTTTCCTTAACATACCCATTGGGTGCATGATCCCAATCAATAGTTTACAAGAAATATTAATTTCTTATCTTCCTTGCAGTCACTCGCCCTCCAGGCCCAGGCTCATGCATCCCCTTCTCTACTATACAGTCCCTCGGGTGATCCATCTTGTCTTGCAAAGGTTTTCTCGCACAGGAAGAACTACCCATTGCATGCATGATCCCAATCAAAAATTTACAAGAACTATTAAGGTCTCCTCTTCCTTTTGGTCACTCACCCTCTAGGCCCAGGCTCAGGCATCCCCTTCTCTGCTATATAGTCCCTCGTGTAATCCATCTTTCTTTGCCAATTTTTCTCGCAGAGAAAGAATTTCAGAGACTCTATCGAGTCTTACAGTCGAGGCGCCCCTCTGACTTTCTCTGCCAAGGCATCCCTCCGGCTTGTGTTACCTCAACACAACATATTCTAGGAGATCATGGCTTACCACGAGGTTGTCATGGCTCAACAGTAGCCATTTTTCATGCTTTTACAGCTTGACAACCTTCCTGATTGGCTAAAGTCAGGGACAAAGGTTACTCTCCTTCTCCCGACTCAATCATAGATAGGGATGAAGGTTACTCTCCTT